>AWUE01024892.1:0-41642 GCA_001974825.2 Corchorus olitorius
TGGGAGAGTTTCCCCCAATTTGGGTCTATGTGACTCGACTCTAGATTAGTCAGGATCCAATATGATTAGCGGCAATTTTTGGCAGTTGAACTCTAAAATCTTACTAATCTGCATATTGCATTTATGAATGCAATCTGTTTTGCCTTTCAGGGTGTCTGGATTGGAATGTTGCTAGGAACACTTCTTCAAACTATCATACTTATCATCATAACCTGGAAAACTGACTGGGATAAACAGGTAATACTCTAGTTTGCAATCTTTAACCCTTTTTTTCTTGTTTAAAATTTTACTAAATCAATTTCCAACTTATGAGATTATTATTTACATTATTTGCACAGGTGATTTTAGCTCGTAATCGTGTTAATAAGTGGCGTGTACCAGAATCCCAGGAGGAAAACAGCAATGCAGAAAATTCTTCTGCCTAAGGAGTAGTAATCTCTTTCTTGTAGAATGAATTGAAAGTGCTAATCAGCAGTAATGCAAAATGCTTCCGGAATCCTTGTTGAATATAGTCAAAATTTTTAATCCAAAGTTTCCCATAACTTGGTGGGGAGCTCCAAAGTAAAGAAAAATTTGGTTGGATATCATTATGGTATTCCTTCATGATCTGCCTTATTTGGCTCTCTAGGTGCATCAATGTGATGTTCTATTGATTCCTATTATTTCCTTTTTCTCTCATCAAGTGTAAACATTTTTTCCTACATTCGAAAAAATCATGTATCAATCATTGATCGAGTTAAATGATCAGATGCAATATCGACATTCCCTCTAATGCCTAAAATTTCAAGTGTTTGCATTGCATGCGAATGAGTTTAGAGAGGAATAGTTGCAGCATGTTTGGCGCATACTTAATGTCTTTTTTGTGCCCCATCCGGTATTCAGAATTTTACTCTGATTAATGTGGATCCGACTCACATCGCGCACTTGGTTTTAGAGGTAACCTAAGACCTGTTTAACCTTAAACAAGCCGTTTATCAATTGAACCGTGCTGGTGTGCAAATTTAATGCTTAGGCGTTAGTACTATTTAATTAACAAACCATCTTTGATTTTATTTATCCCAATGAACGCATGACATGTCAAAGAATAAAAATATCTAGGACTCCGATTATGAATCATGAAAAAGTACTATATTATAAAATAGTATAAAGTTACCAACTCTTGACACATTAATTATTTTCACCCAGAATGTGTTTCCAATCTTAAATGCTAACTTTTGACATAGTATTAATTATTTCAGAATATATGCTACACAGCACCATCAATAAAAAAGAATTTCGACTCTCCTATGCAGTATGCATAATATGTGCTCAATTTTTCTCCATGTAGTTCTGTTTTTGTTTGGTACATCATGTAGTCCTTATTCGCTTCTACAAAATATTAATGACAATTTATCATTTCAAATAAATAGACAGAACTGCGCATAGGAAACATATGTGCACAGTAACAACTAGCTACCGGTCAATTACTACTAACCTACCACTTTCTTCTCTCCACTTCCCATTCAATATATAGTACTTTTTTGTTGCTTTTAATCTTTTAGAAGAAAAGTTAAAGTGACCGTTAACTCTACGTGGTAAAGAATAAAGATAAGAATACAAGTTTAATATTGTGAAAATGTATTTGTTTGGAGAATTTTAACCTTTTAATTAGTCCAAGAAGAATTAGTTTTAGACCAAAAAAATTTAGGGATTCTCATATTAATTAATCAAAAAAGAGAGAATTTTAAAAGAGCTCGTAACCATATGGTCAATGGTTTATAGAGAGTTTAACAGTGATATTTAGTCATGAGGACTATTAGGCGATGGAAGATTCCCCATTCAACCTTAAACCTTATATGCAAGGTCCAACATCTTACTAACCAAAAAAAAAAAAAAGAAAAAAAAAACCTACTATAGAAAAGAACCGATAGAACATTTTTTCTACTTACTATTGCAGATATTTAAGTCTGTCATTGTTTGTATGCATGCACATAATATTATACAGTACTACTTAACAATCAAACTTTATTTTGTTTTCCAAGTCTGTCAACTTAAGTCATAACTAGGCAACTAACTATCATCATGACTTTTAGCAACCTTGTAGGTCTGCGCTTCTCCTATAGCCTGTAATCCAGAAAATTTCCAATTAATTAGTAGGCAGGGAAATCTCTCCATTTTGTATCATATATGCAATAAGTTTGACATAGTATCACTTTATAGTTATATATAGGCCATTATATATCTCCAAATCCAGAAGCCACCCTTCTTCACTTTCAAATTCCATTTCTTTTTCCAGAGCCTGCAGCCATACATGGATAACAACAATCTGGAACAGAGGTTGCTTGAGCAACAAGAAAAGAGTGATCTAAAAACAAGAGTTTGGGCTGAATCAAAGTCAATATGGAGGGTTGCTTTCCCTGGAATGTTGAGTAGAGTCACTTCTTTTGGAATGATTGTGGTAACACAGTCATTTCTTGGTCACACTGGAGATCTTCAGCTTGCCACTTATGCACTCGTTCAAAGCGTTTTCGTTCGCTTCATCAATGGTATACTGGTAAAAAATCCTAGCTCTTTCAACATTTTCCACAAGATTAATTTGGAATTAAAATTTTCTCATTTTAATAATTTTTTCATTTTTTTTTTCATATGTATTATGTAATGTGATAGATTGGGATGTCAAGTGCAACTGAAACACTATGTGGGCAAGCATTTGGAGCAGGGCAGTTTCATATGATGGGAATTTACCTGCAAAGGTCATGGATTGTCGATGGGGTTACTGCGACGATTGTACTCCCTCTCTTCTTCTTTGCATCACCAATTTTCAAACTACTAGGCCAAGAAGAGGAAATTGCAGATGCAGCTGAGACAATTTCACTATGGTTTATTCCAATGCTTTATTCCATGGTCTTTACCCTAACCATGCAAATGTACCTTCAAGCACAGCTCAAAAACTTGATTATTGGGTGCCTAACTGCTGCTTCTTTTGTTCTTCACTTGTTATTGTCATGGATTTTTGTTTACAAACTTAATTGGGGAGTTGCTGGGGCAATGGCTTCCTTGAATTTGTGTAATTGGGCTGTTGCTTTTGGTGAGTTTGTCTACATTTTTGGTGGTTGGTGCCCTAATACATGGACAGGTTTCTCCAAAGCTGCTTTCATTGATCTAATCCCTCTAGTAAAGCTCTCCTTAGCCTCTGGCTTCATGCTTTGGTAAATCTTAAATTTCTTGCAATTATTTAACACCCCTTTTTTTATTTTAAGTTTTTTGAACTGATTAAGTAATTAAATTTTATTATTTGATTTACAGCTTAGAGTTATGGTACAATGCCATTCTTGTCTTAATGGCTGGATATATGAAAAATGCAACCATTCAAATTTCAGCCTTCTCCATCTGGTAAGTTTTTTTTTTTTCCCTAATAGAAAATTACTCTGTTTTTGCCTTTTTTTTTTGGCTCCAATTTACTAACAAATTTATCTGCTAATTTGTTTCTTGCAGTCTTAATGTTATAGCATGGGAATTCATGCTCTGCCTTGGCTTGTTTAGTGCAGCAATGTACATAACTTCTTTCCTTTTCTCTTTACATTACATTTCAGTTTTTCCTCAAACTCAAATATTATATCAGCATATTCATTTTCTTCAAATGCTTGAATATATTTTCAGAGTTCGAGTCGCCAATGAATTAGGGAGAGGCAATGCAAAGGCAGTGAAATTTGCAATCAAAACAATCATGAGCACTTCAATTTGCATTGGAATGGTGTTTTTTGTTCTGTGTTTAGTATTTGGGAATCAGATTTCCTACTTGTTTACCAGCAATGAACAAGTTGTAGAAGTCATTTCAAGTCTCTCATATCTTCTTGCCATCTCATTCTTGTTCAATAGCATTCAACCAGTACTAACAGGCAATACTTTATCTTATACTATATTTGTTTTTTTTTAAAGGTTCCATTTCCCTACTAAAATCAATCAATTAATATATACACATGCAACATTTTTAAAATAACAAAAAAGAAAGAAAAATTGAAGTTTCAATTAACAAACTGGAAAATTTGTTTCAGGTGTGGCAATTGGGTCTGGGTTTCAAGCATTGATTGCATATGTAAACTTGGGATGTTATTATGGAGTTGGTTTACCCATTGGAGCTGTGCTTGGATATGCTCTGAATCTTCAAGTTATGGTAAGAATATGATATATATAAAATATGTATGCAGATTGCAAAATAATTTATTTATTTAAAAAAAACATTCTAAATTCATTTGTGGAATTTAAGAAATATCACTAATTGATGTTTTCATGACTTTTGTTTCATCTTATTTATAGGGTCTATGGATTGGATTGCTTGGTGGAGTGGCATTGCAAACGTCGATTCTTGCTTTCATTGTGTGGAGAACAGATTGGGATGAGCAGGTCATAATTAAGCCATTATTACAAAATAAAATTATAATTGATCAAATGCTCATATATTAAATTAATCAGTAGCTATAGTTTAAAATTGACTTCAAAATTAGTTTTCATTTTTTTTTTTAAAAAAAAATTATGTTCTTGACAGGTACGGAAGGCATCTCAACGTTTGAATCGTTGGCTTATAAAACCAGAAGAGGAAGATAATGAAAGCCCACCTCAAGCTTAAAACAAATGAAGAATATATAATTTAGCTTGCATTAGACATTTTTCCCCCTTTTTGGGCTTATGCTAGTTAGAATTATATTAATTTCATGTTTATCTAATTTCAAATTTAAATTCTTATGAATTTTCGGTTTTGATTTACTTTTTCTAAAATTTATGCCTTGTCATGCAATCTAAAAAAATTGTTGATTCAATCTTTTAATTTCATGCTGTGGTCGTGCTCGTGCATTGAGGAAAGATTTGTTGATTCAATCCATTTTTTTCTACTAATTAATATATATATATATATATCTATATATATTATATAAGTCTAAACTTCAAAATCATTGACCTGAAATATCTAAAAATAACCTTTTTAATTTTAAAAGTTTAGTATTCATTTAAAGGGTATACATGTATTTATCAAATTAAACTTTTAAGGTTCAATATGTAATTTCATTTATCAATTAAATTAAATATATTATTATATTAAAATTTATAATTTCTTTTACCGCACCCTTATTTCAATTAATTTTTAATTCCTATGTAATATATATAATAACTAAAATACTTACATTAATTAAATGTAATACTATAATAACTGAAATACTTACATTAATTAAATTCTTAGATATTTTTTAATTCAAATTCTTAGGTATTTGTGCAAACGTTTTGACTAAAAAGAAATATTGTTTTGTTGGCAAAAAAAAAATGAAATATTGTTTCCTTAATAATAAATAAATCGGATCTTTAATATCTTTTATAATTTTGAAATTTTGTTTGACATTGATCTAATTTAATTTAATAAATCAACCACTAATATTCAACTAATTTTTTTTGGTATAGTTCTATATATATAATAGTAATGTGTTGTATCTTATTCACTACAACTTTGTTAGTAATCTTAGACTTAAAAATTAACAACGTTCACCATGGATAAATAAATCGGATCTTTAATATCTTTTATAATTTTGAAATTTTGTTTGACATTGATCTAATTTAATTAATAAATCAACCACTATTATTCAACTAATGTTTTTTGGTATAGTTTTATATATAATAATAATGTGTTGTATCTTATTCACTACAACTTTGTTAGTAATCTTAGACTTAAAAAATTAATAACATTCACCATTGATAAAGTTATTAAGCATGTAAGGTTGCTACATTTCTTGATATAATACTATAGTTTAACTTTCTAATTAGTAAGTATAAACGAGAAATTTGATAACCAAAATTGCTAAGAATGTAGGTTATTAAATTAGTTGAAAGTTATCTAAAAAAAATTAGTTGAAAGTAGTATAATGCCTTTTTAATGATCATTATAGGTTTTTTTTTTGTAACCTTAAATAAGATCATTACCTTTTTGCTATGTTATTTTAGATCACATTGATCATTCATTAATTTGGTAGAGTTATAACGAGATATAAATTTTAATTTTACTTCAACTTGCCAAAGATACGCATATATAGTATATAAATTATTTCTCTATCACCAAAAAAAGGAAGAACATATGAATTAGTAACTAGGAACCAATTTTGTACACCTAATTTTGTACTTCCTTATGTTGCATTAAGTTTAGTTATAAGTTATAACCTTATATGGAAATTTGACTTACAGGTCTGGGTATGTTTGATTGAATTGTAAGATTTTGGAGAAATATGATAATCAAAATTACAAAAAATGTAATAAGAAATATGATAACCAAAATCACAAAAGATGTAAGGTTATTGAATTAGTGGATAGTATTATACCTCTTTCGTGATCATTATAGGTTTTTCAGTAACTTTTGAGAAAAAAAATGGCAAATATTCACCGTTGATGAAAGTTTACTAATGTTATTAAAAAAAATAATGATTGGTAAATACAATTTTAATAACTTTTATAAGCATTTTTAGTAAATTTAAGTAATAAAATTTGTAACACTTTATTGATGATAAAAGGTTAATAAAATTAATAAGGATGTAAGTTTCTTTCAATCTAGATAGTACTATAATGTTTTCCATAACCTTTTAATATTAATCTTAGATAAGAAAATCAGTACTGTACGTATCTTTATAGTGTAAGGTCATTAAATTAGTTGATAGTACAATACATTTTTTATGATTATTATAACTTTTTTCGGTAACTTTTGAGGAAAAAAATGGTAAATCTTTATCATTGATGAAAGTTTACTAATGTTATTAAGAATGTAAGAATTGATAAAGATTTAAGGTTATTTAATTTTTATTGATAGCATCGTAGCCTTTTTAATAACATCTAAAGGTTTTTTTTGAGTTACTTATGTAAGAAAATCGGTATTAATTACTTACTAAAGATGTAAGATATCAATTAAGAATATAATTAAGGTTGTTCAATTTGTTGATAGCATCATGCCTCGGTCCTAAAACGTTTTTTTTAGACATTTAATAAAAAAAACATGTCACTCGATAAGTCTTGGTCCGAAAACGTCTTTCTTTATGCATCTAATAAAGAACATGTCACTTGATATTTGATTAATAATACTATCTATGTAACAGCACTGGATTAATTCTAACTAAATTTATCTAATTAAACATAAAAGTAATAATAAAATGCAATAGATGTAACATAAAATCAAGAAAAATATTGTAAGTTTCTTTACAACTTTGCCTTAATTGATGTTAAAAAATTTCGAAAGATTTAATTTGAGGTGAAAACGAATTAATTTTGCAAAAGAATATGAAATCCAAAAATAGAAGAAGAAAGAAAAATCGAGCTTTCTATATTCCAAAAACGATACTTGCCGCATTCAATTAAAAATAAAAAGTTGATTCTCATCCATTTCAAGAGCTTCATAGTTTGAAATTTTAGATAAGTTTCAATTGTTAAACTAATAAATTTTCCTACGTATCATGAATATTGGTGAGAAGTTCTTCAAAAAAGGGTTTAGAAGAGGGAAAAAAAAAGATGAAAAGAGGAAGGAAACAACCTTAAAAGTATTTATTATTCCCTCCCCATTATGGATTAATTAGGATTAAGTGATTTTAATGGGATTTTTTTTGTACAAGTTAGAATATAGTAGTAGCATTCAAAACTTATTTGATAGCGAACATTATAGTTATTTTGATATAATCTTAAATAGTTTTAAGTAAGAAAATTCATAACTTTTTTTATATATATAAAAAGTTACTAAAATTATCCAAGAGCGCAATTAGGTTTGTAGAGAGCATTATAGCTATTTTAATACCTTTTATAATTTTTTTAGTAATTTTAGATTACAATATTAATAACATTCATAGTTGACGAAAATTATTAAAAGTAATAAAAGCATAAGGTTACTGAATTTGTTGATAGGACTATAGCTTCTTCTTTTTTCTTTTTTTTTTATAATCTTCACAACTTTTTTTACTAATCTTAGATATGAAAATTATACTCCTCATTAAATTGATAAAATGCTACTAAATTTATTAAAGATGTTAGGTTACTAAATAACCTTATACTATAAAAATTTTTATAACCTTGATAACTTTTTTAACAACCTTAAAGAAGAACATTGGCGGCAAATGCCATTATTGATAAAAGACTACTAAAATTACTAACAGTATAAGGTTAATTACTGAATTTATTGATAACATTCAAAAAACCTTTGATAACTTGAATAGCTTTTTAATGAACATTTGATGAGGAAATTGATAATCTTATTCTTTTTTTTTCTTTTTTTTTTTTTTTTTTGGCATCAGAGATCGATAACCTTCTTAATTGATTAATGTTTAACTTTCGTTCTTAATAGCTTTGTAGTTTTTTTAATAAATTCAAATAAGAAAATTGATAACCTTCCTTCATTATTGAAGCTAACCATAATTGTATAATAATTTAAGTTTTTTTTTGTTCATTCAATGAGATTAATTATTTCAAATCTCTGTAAACTAAATGACCAGATTTTGATGATTAATTAATTATCAAAAATTATGAAAATGAAAAGTACGCATGTGTGGACTATATGATTTATTAATTATTAACATACGTGCAGCGCACGTGCTTTAACTAGTATATATATATATATATATAATGATAAAATGAACTACACAATATTACACAATATAAGATAGTCCATTCCCATCCCATAATTCAACCTGATCCCATAATACAAGATTCGAACTAATTAATTTTGAGTTACCTACTTTCACTTTAGGATTTGTATATAAATTTCAGCTATGGATCATAATGGCTGAAACCCAATTTTAAATCTTACATTTTCATAGTTCCAATAAAACCTTTTTTTTTTTGAAGTATCCAATAAAACCTTTTAAACTTATATTTGTAACCTGGATTCTTCATGATTTGATATAAAGCCTCTGTTTTACTAAAAAAAACTTGGTTCTATTCTATATACCAAGTCCCCCCTCGTGTATATATATATTTTAAAAAAACAAAGTCCCAGATTTAAATTGTAGCACTATGATGCATTATATATTATATAGTAATCATTTGATACACGTTATTGTAGTTTTTGGATTCCATAAGCGGGTTAAAAAGCTGATAAGTACCCCATTTTGTTTCAGAATTAATTAAATTTTTAATATTTTAATCTAATCCCTAAGGGGACACATGTCACCCTTCTAGACCTGCACGTACAGTATGTTAAACTCCACTAACGATGGATCAGATACTAATTTTATGTTATAATAAACTAAAAAAAGATATACAAATTGACAACGGCGATCAAAACAAGAAAAGTTACAAGAAAAGTTGGAAGGAAACAACAAAGCAAAAAGAACTAAATGATTCAAATTACAAACATACAATTTTATCCTGGATTGATTCAAGTCGATAATGTTATATATTGAAAAGGATAATTCTTCTTGCCCCTCCATTTTGTCACACACAATTCTCCCTCCTAATGTGTTCATCACACGTTAGGTCACGTGTCTTCTCTCTTCCTTTTTTTTTTTTTTCTATTTTTATTCTTTTTATTAAGTTTAGCCTTAATTTCACTAGGTTTAGCTCCAAATTAAAATTTTATTTTTATTTTAAGGGTAAATTTCAAAATTAATAATTTATTGTTATAGGGTTTTAGAAATAAAATACAAAACTAATTTCACTAAGTTTAGCCCAAATTAAAATTTTATTTTTATTTTAAGGGTAAATTCCATAATTAATAATATTGTTATAGGGTTTTAGAAATAAAATATATAACTAATTCACTAAGTTTAGCCCAAATTAAAATTAAAATTTTATTTTAAGGGTTAGAAAAATTAAAATTTATAAATGATGTATTGGAACCAATAAAATGATAACATGTGGCCTGACATATGATAGACACATCATGAGGGAAAATTGTGTGTGACAAAATGGAAGGGCGTGTAGCAAAATCCGATTGAAATAGTTTTGTAATGTTGCATCTCGAATTGAATATGACGGCAAACATTTTTTTTAATTGGGTATTTAGCCATAAAGAACTAAATGATACTCCTATATCTCAGACGTGGGTCGGATTCGGATTAGTCAGAACAAAACCTTGGATACCAGATGGAATAAAAAAAATATACTCCTATATCCCAAGTTATGCCTAAATATCCATTTTAGGATTGAACCCTTAGATAATGTTTAAATCAAGATTAAATTTTAAAATCCAAGCATTTAAGGACTAAACCTTATCAAACTCTAACATTTAGGATCAAGTTGGATGGAATTGTAAGTGGGCTAAAACTCATGCAATTAAATCTTGGGTTGGATGAGAGATAAAACATCGGGCAACTTATAGGTGGGGGGCTTGGGTTGGGTTGGGCCAAGGTGGGTCAGTACATTTCAGAAGGCTTTTCTTTTCTATCAAGGTTGGGTTTGTAATTCTAGCTTCATCATGCGTCATACAAAATTTCAGCAGAGGTTGACCACGGAAAGCTACTATAAATACCACCATGCATCACTAAGGCTTCCTTTGTACTAACAACTAACTTCTCGATAAGCGAGGGTTCAAGCAGCTTAAACTCGATGCTGCTCTCTCCTACCATTGAACAAAAGCAGCTAGTATTTTTTTTTTTTTTTTTTTTTTTTTTTTTTTTTTTTTTTTTTTTTTTCTGTTTGTCCACACATAAGACAATTTGATTGAAAAGCTACTTTTGTATTTTTGTGTGTCCACCTAAGACAGACTGAAAAACTATTTGGCAATTAAGCAAGTTGCGCTTTGCGTTGGCATAACATTAAAAGGCCAAAATTCTAAATGTGTGCACTGCCAACGCAAAAATAATTAAGTCCTAATTCTTTTTTTTTTTTGAGAAAATTAAGTCCTAATTCTTTATATCAATGAAAAGATGTCGCATTACATATACTAATTAATTAACCATAAGTTGTTAAAACGTGATTTTTCCAAACATGTTGAAATTGCCTTAATTAATTTTTTTTGGCACGTTAGACTTATAAGTTACAACACAATATATGGGGATTGGTAGGGCAAGCACTTGAACGGTAACCCCTGCTTGCCACATGGTGAGCTTCCAGGCTCGAAATTGCCCTAATTATTGGAATATATATATATATATATATATATATATATATATATAGGCAAATTATACAATACACCGGCGGTGGAGTTTAGCAGACTACACAAGCGGATCCTGAAGGGTGACATGTGTCCTCTAGGGACTAGATTGAAATATTTAAAACTTAATTAATTAAAAAAATGGACATGTGTCAACTCCACAACCCGCTTGTGGAGTCCAAAATTTACACCGCCGGTGTATCAAATAATTACCCATATATATATTGTGAGTTTTTCTTTTTTTTTTTTTTTGAAAGGCAATTATTGATGTTATTCATAAATGGGAAAAGCACGAAAGTGCAAAGTACAGGTAGAGGCAACACCAAACAAAGAAAACACAAACTGCACATATTTCGTCATGTAAAAGGAGTGCTTCAACTTCCGCATAGGCAAAATGATGTTTGTCAACTACCCAAGAGCCCTAGTAAAGTTAATTACAAAAGAAAAGACTTAATTAATTTGCTATATATAAAGTACATGAAGCAAGAAGGGTTGTTCCAAAATATTTACATTAATTTACTGCAAAATATTAATTAAGAAATGGAGTGGATCAACAAGCTTGTCTTCATCTTTGCTATAATGGCTATACTAATTGCAGCCATGGTGACTCCAACTGCATTTGGTTTCTGGCCCAAAAAAAAACCTTTATTTGGTTGTGCCGACCATAACCAGTTTTGTGACGGTGTTATTATTCAGTGCTGTAACCCTTACCGTTGCTCGCTACCTGTGGTCGGCGGGGTATGCTCCTAGAGTTGCAATATATTTTCAGGGTATCAACATATATATATTTTCTTTTCTTCTTGTGTCCTTGTCTGGTTTTGATGTTGGAATAAAAAGGCATGCAATTGATGATCATGATCTTTGTTTTGCCTTCATTTGTGTTGTTGTTGTTGTTGTTGTAAGAGTTATTGTTGTTGTCTTGATTTGCTTTTGTTTTAACCTTATATATGTTATATGATCAACATTTGATTGGACATCTCAATATGTTTGAGAATATATATTTTGTTCAGCATGATCATGATCATATATGTACCCGAAACAATAATTAGAAGTTAATAAAGTTGATACTCTTATTGTTATTATTTATCCATACTTGGTCTCTAAATTAAGTATAGAGAAGTGAAACGATATGAAAATTAAAAAGAGGAGAAAAGTTGGAAACTTTGAAAGATGCATATTATATGATTCCTCTTTTCATGACCAGGATATATTTATCACCAGACTCCAGTTGTAAATTTGAGGAACAAAAGAAAGGAAAACAAAAATTGTTTACAGATATGTCTTTTATACTTTATTTTATATTTATAATAACATAATAATTATAAAAACATCCACCTGTGTTGTTAGATCGGATGTGATGATTTAATCGCTTTAGTTTGTCAATTAAAGTAGTTCCTAAGAAAGAATGTAATTGAATTATAAGTTACACAAACGTATAATAAATTGCTGAGTGGGCTAACCTTTTGATGAGTGGCCCAACACACAATTAATAGTCCTTTCCATTTAATCCTTTTCTTCCATCATTGATTTTACTATTGGACTACTAACAGAAATTGAGTTGGATCCAATGACCCACAAAATTGATTTGCCACTTTTGAATAAGAAGATTTTTTTTTGGCAACATGAACAAGAAGATTATATAAGAAGATGATAAAAAATCCGCCTTAGCCATATTTTTAGATTTTTTTATGAAGCCATATTTTTAGATTTTGTTATGAAGTAGTGTACTTACTGGGTTTATATTATTTACTGGGTTTTATCCTGAATATCTGAATAGATTTGAAGAGATACTGAGAGAATATTCCAGAGAATATTATCAACAGGAGATATCATCAGAAGATTTCAACTGAAGATTATCTGGATATCTAAAGATTTAAGGAGATTATATTTAGATATTATTTGATTATGTAATCTAGATTTGATTTAGATTTTATCTCTTCAGATGATCTTGTCCGTTGTAACTTTCAGCTATAAATAGGCTAGTTATGTTCAATTGTAAACCATCTCATTTCTGTATTCACTTCTCTCTGGAGTAATAAGAAATTCTCTCTCATTTTCTCTCTATTGTTCTTCGCGTTCTTATTAGTTTCATAACACGTTATCAGCACGAAAGCTCTGGCTATGCAAGACGAAGCTTCGATCTTCTGTTTGATCTTCCAATCTTAAGTTTTTATTTCTAAAGTTGTTTATATTGTAATCTTTTTACTCTTAGAGTATATAATATTGAAAATTACCTTTGACACCACAAGTTGTCACTTTGGTAAATTAAAATTACTGCTGACACTAGAAGTTGTCACTTTGGTAAATTAAAATGACTTTTGACACCAGAAGTGTTACTCCAGTAAATTATAGTTATTGTTGACACCAGAAATTGTCACCTTTGAATTACCACGGTTAATTTATTTTTGACACCAGAATCTGTAATAATTAACATTACTTATTTATTACGGTAAATTATCTTTTAACACCGGAAGTTGTCATACTAAGGTTGAGATTATTATAACATTTTTGCCTTGAGTTGCAAATAATACTTTGACACCCGAAGTTGTCATAGGCTATTCCCAATGTATAGATAAATAATTTTGATTAGACACCTGCAATTGTCATGCTAGACCCATGTGCTATCAATTACATGCCTAGGAAAATTCTGTCTAAGGAGTGTGTGGATTTTAAGTGGGACCGTCTGTGACCCCTCCATTCTTTCTTGGGAATTTACCTGGTGTAATTAGATGAAATTTTTTTTTTTGCCATTTGACACCCGAAGTTGTCAATATAAGTGCAAATGAAAATATTGAGAAAAAGCATATTATATGTTTTCTTGATAGTGCTACCACACATACGGTGTTAAGTAGCAAAGACTTATTCTTAAGTATAACATTGTGTAAAGCAAATGTTCACACTATATCTGGTCATATTAAGATTATAGATGGCTACGTGAATGCCACAATTATTTTGTCAAAATGACACTACTTTGCATCTTGAAGATGCATTATTTATCAGTAGGTCAAAGAAGAATCTACTTAGCTAAGATGTACACCATAATGGGTAACATCTTGAGACAACAACTAAAATAAATAAAGATTTTCTAAGTATCACCTTAAGATGGGCCAGAAGACTATCCATGAAAGACTAGAAGGCTATATTACGGGGTTGAATGTTTTTCCCCCAAAAGAGTTACTATTATGCCTTGAAAATTGAATCATGATATGTTCAGACTTTGGTATGGTTGCCCTAGTCATTGAGGCATGATGATGATGCAAAGAATAATCAAGAATATAAGGAGACACCCTTTGAAAGACATAAAAGTCTTGTTCTCTGAGGATTACACTTGTGAATCTTGTTCATAAGGAAAACGCATTTAAATCATTTTTCAAAGTACAAAATTATTGCCAATTACCAAATATATAGAAGTTTGACACCTGCAATTGTCAAAATAAGTATTGATTCCGGAATCATCTGTATGTTTTTATAGATTATGGTAAGTGGCAATAACTTTTTGTATTAATAAAGAGATGCATCTCCGTAAGGCCTTGCTAATAACATTAATAAAAAGTGAGATGCTAATTTACGCTAATGCGTAACGATTATTGATATAATCCTTAATGGGTCGTTATAAAGGCCATGAGCACACTAAAATAATTCCAATGGGCTGTCATAGAGGTCATTATTATGGACCATGATAGAGGTCATAAGCATGCTAACATAATTATTATGAGCCCCTGTAGAGGCTTTGAGCATACAAATTATTTAACAAACTCGTATGAGAGGTGATGAATAGATGCTCGCTACTTTGGTCTGCTACCTAACGCCATGTATGAATTGGTTCTATGGGGCATTACTGGGAAAACAGTCTATTTTAAATTGAAATTCTTATACCACACAAATGCGCTATATTCATGGACGATTCTGTCACTTTTGAGAACATGGCCATAATCATGAATATATGCTACTTAAAGTGTATGCTCATTGAGAAATTCTAAGATACCCAATCTGATTGGTGTATGACACAGTTAAAAAAAATAGATAAAGTGAAAAGGCCAGAAGCCCGTGAATTGACTCGACATTGTGCACATTTTGGTTGTATGATTAAATATTTTGTTGATATTTATTTAGTCTCCTTGAAGGAGAAATATATGCGTATTGAGCTCCACGCCATTGAAAATAATTTAGATGACTTTGAAAATCAATGCCTTTCAGTCATAGAAATTTCTCCCTTTCAATTAGTCATAGGCCATGAGCCGGACATTTCATATGTTTGCACCCTTGTTTGCGCTGTTCAAGTGCCTGTAGCACCACCGCAAATGATTAAAATGGGTCCCCAACGACATATGGGCATTTATGTTGGGTTTGATTCACCGTCCATTTTTAGGTTATTTGAACCATTGACGGGTGATTTATTTAGCGCAAGATTCGTGTATTATCATGAGACTGTATTCCCATTACTTGGGAAACCAAAGGCTTCCAAAGATGGATAGCGTGAAAACATGAAGTTTTCTTATAAAAAAAAAGATGGTCTCATTAAGAACCAATAATACATGAATGTGAAAGGTGCAAAATTTGATCCATTTGCAAGTTATTGCAATCAATTTGCCCAATCTTTTTCATCAGACTGTTGAAAATTACAATTTTTAAGCTGTAAATATTCTAGTTAAGATAGATGTTCCCGAAGAACATGATGGATCAAAGTGACCATGCCTGGAGCATGGAAGATTGATGGGATCAAATGATATGGTTCCTCGAAAAAGATGGGGGAGAAATTTAGAATATACTCCAGAAGAGCGTATTGGTCTTTATCAAGGAAACCATGTTGCCCCTGATATGATACAAAATAAAGAGAGCAAAATACTGAATAATATTTGCCCCTGAAGAGGCACAATTCATTAGCAAATTGCCCATGTAGTGGCACAAACCCATGAAAAGATCACCGACCCCGGGAATACTAGAATTTCCATTGTAATGAGATAATCATCGATGATGCGTCCACTCTCTAAATCGCTCATGAAATTATGAATGATGATAATGAATCTTAGTTTATAACTGTATGTCATCAAAGGCAAGATTGGCCTAAATGAGAGGAAGCAATCAGGGTTGAGTTGGCTTCCCTTGCCAAAGAATGATGTCTTTGGACTCAAACCCATTGGATTGAAATGGATATTTGTTTGGAAATGAAATAAGGTCGTGAGGTATAAAACCCGACCTGTAACCCAAGAGTTCACTTAGAGAACTGGGTTTGATTATAATGTATTCACTTGTGATGAATACAATTTCATTTCCTTATAAAAGTTGGAAACATGTTATATGAACGTTGTGATGACATACTTATGGTTCAAAGGATATAATATGCCTGAAGCATACACTTCCGATATTTATAATCTCGAGAAATTTAAAATGCCTGAAGCATACGCTCCCCACAACTTATTCTCAAAAGTTGCAAAAGATCTTTACATGGGTTGAAGCAATTCGGCCACATGTGGTATCAACGCTTAAGCGTGTACTTGATTAAGAAATAGTATAGAAAGGATCCCATCGACCCATGTGTGTTTATCAAGAAATTGAAGTATAGAAAGGATCCCATCGACCCATGTGTGTTTATCAAGAAATTGAAAACCGGATTTGCTATAGTAGCAGTTTATATTGACGATATAATTTGAAACTCCTGAAGAGTTATCCTAAACTGCTAACTATTTGAAAAAGGATTATGAGGATTTGGTTAAAACCAAATTATGCCTTGGTCTAGAGTTTGAGCACAAAGCAATGATATACTTTGAGCACCCCTATGGTTATAAGGTCCATTGATCCCTAAATGGATATATTTCGTCCTAAACAAACCGATGAGGATATATTTGGTCATGAAGTACCATACCTCAATGTTATCGAGGGGGTTAATGTATTTGGCACAATGCATGTGACCTAAAATCGCATTTGCGATAAATTTGTTGGCATATTTCAGTTACTAGCCAACTCGGAGATATTGTTCAGCATATTTTATGTCATCTCCATTGTACCATAGTTTTGGGGTTATTTTAAGAAAACTACTAATTTTGGTTTAGTAGGATATGCTAATACGGAGTATCACTCTGATCCGCATAAAGCTCGCTCTCAAACCGGTTACATTTCTTGACATTCTACTAAGCAAAGGCTAGTAGCTACATCTTCCAACCACTCAGAAATTATTTCCCTCTATGAGGCCAGAAGAGAGTGTGTTTGGTTAAGATTTGTTGTAGCACATATCTAAAGGATTGTGGATTGAAACCGGTTATAAATTCTTCCATTATAATGTTATTAGTTCTATTGCACATGTCAGGGGAGAATTTATTAATGGTGATTAGACCAAGAATCTCGCCTAAATTTTATATTCATGAACTCCAAGAAAGTCGACAAGTTGATGTTAAATAAATTCGCTCCGCCAACAATCTTGCAAATTTATATACCAAATTGTTGCCAACATCAACATTTGAGAATTTACTTTATGACTTTGGTATATGTGGCGAGCTAGTAAAATGCAAGGTTGATTTCCCCAGAAATGGAAATGTTTTATACCCCGAAAGTGGTTGTTTGTTTTAATTCAGGGGGAGCGACTATGAGTTTAAAGTGTGTTGCACTCTTTTTCTCTTCTGTTCGGTTTTGTCCCACTGGGTTTTCCGACTTAAGATTTTTAATGAGGCAGCAATAGCACATTAAATTAATATTGTCCTGAAGACAAATTAGAGGGACAATGTTGTACTTTTTTTCCTTTATGTCTGGATTTTGTCCCACTGGGTTTTTCCGACTTAAGGTTTTTATCGAGGCAACACATATATGTCCAATCATGTCGTTAGAGTGGTGTTCAGTCCAAGGGGGAGTGTTATGAAATAGTGGACTTACCACACCACATCAAGGTCTATATTATCTACTGGGTTTTATCCTGAATATCTGAATAGATTTGAAGAGATACTAAGAGAATATTCCAGAGAATATTATTATCATCAGAAGATTTCAACTGAAGATTATCTGGAGATTATCTGAAGATTTAAGTAGATTATATTTAGATATTATTTGATTATGTAATCTAGATTTGATTTAGATTTTATCTCTTCAGATGATCTTGTCCGTTGTAACTTTCAGCTATAAATAGGCTAGTTCTGTTCAATTATAAACCATCTCATTTCTGTATTCACTTCTCTCTGGAGTAATAAGAAATTCTCTCTCATTTTCGCTCTATTGTTCTTCGCGTTCTTATTAGTTTCATAACAGATTTTTATTTTTTAGGTATAGAAGTCACATGTTATATTATGCTGAAATTATTTATTAACACGTGTAAGTAATAACATTTTTTGTGGAAGTAATCAGTTTCTTTTGTTAAGTTTTTATGCTAAAAATCCTTGAATTGTTTTTTCTTTTTTTTTTAGGAAATCCTTGAATTGTTTAAACACGTCACTCATTATATTTTTTCCCTAGTCAATGAACTTATAGATATTTATCTTTTTTTCCATCTTTACAAAATAGTATACATATAAATTAACATGTACTTTTTATCTAAAGAAAATAAAAAGAATCAACTATTTCTATGCATAAAGAATCTTTTCTCTAAAACAATGAAGAAATCTATTTTTTCCTCTTTTAAAGACTTAAATGTACTTTTGCCCCCTTATCTTTTAAAAAAGGGACACGTTGCTTTATCTTTTTTTTTACACTTTGCCTTATTAGTTTTCAAATTTGGAACATTTTGCTTCAAATGGACAGAAGTTAGTAGCGGCTCGGGCTCCGTTAGATTGCTGACGTGTGGGGCCCACAACATGAGAAAAAATTTTTAAGAAAAGATGTGGGGGTTTTTTTTTAAAAAAAAATATATGATTTTTGTTAGTCACCTAAGAATTTTTTTTAATTATTTCATGTATGAGTCCCACATGAGGCTGACATGGCATTGTCACATCAGCAATCTAACGGAACTGTTTAGGGTTCCATCCATTTGGGGGCAAAGAGTCCCAAATTTTAAAGCTAAGGTTCAAAGTGTCTAAAAAAAGTAAAAGAGGCAAAATATCTCTTTTTGAAAAGGTAAGGGGCCAAAAGGGCATTTAAACCTGTTTATACCTCAATTTACAATTGAGGGTAAATTGGTCTTCACATAAATATAATTAAGATGTGTGGTCAGGATTAGATAAAAAAATCCTAAAGAAATTAGGTTACTGCACCACCCTAGTTCTAATAGAATTGGAAAATCTTATAATTAATTGCAAGGGCTGAAATTTATTAATTATTAAATAAATAATCATTATTTTCTGAATAATCATTATTAAAATCGTCATCTATGCCGTCCCTACCTAGGAGAGTGGCAAAGAAAATCAAATAGAAGCGGTTTCCTTTAATATTGTTGTCTACTAGGGAGGCAAACAGTAAAAAAGGAAAGTTGTTTATCATCTACCCATGAGATAAAATATACCTCATGGACTTGATGTTAAGGCCCAAAGTCGTCTCCCATGTAGAGGAGAGGCCGCACTCCTCCCTGATGAGAGTAATTTTTCTCTTCTTGCAGGAAGGAGGCAGAGAGCTAATGTTTGTCAGCAAGAGAAACATCTACGTACGTGAGAGAGGCATGAGATTTTCAACCTCACACCTCCTCAATATAGTTGACCTAGCATAGTGGAAAAATCACCTAGCCCTTTTCCCCTCCCCGGGAAGCGAAACTACAACTTTGCATTTTGTTCAATTAAGGACAAAATGGTAAAATTAGCCAATTGAGGGGGCTAGAGGTTGCAATTTCTACCAAGGAGCATACCATGATGATCCTTGAGCTATGTAGATCATCTTGGTGAAATTTCTTTTTATTCTGACGTCGGAGTAAAAACTTATGCCCGGTTTTCAGTTAAGGACATTCTGGGGAGTGAAACCAAATTCACCATGATAGAGAGCTTGAATTCACTTGGAATTTTTTCCATAGTCTTATGGAGATAATCTAAGCCTACTGGTGAAATTTTGGTTTATTCCGAGTTCGTTTGCAACTTTTGCATTCTTTTCAGTTAAGGACATGTGGCTTTCTCACCCCGGTTTAAGCCATTTTCTTAACAAAGTGTTATTTTCATGATTTGAAGAGCTAAGTATGATTAAGTATGAGTAATTTTGTGGCCTTAGTGTTCAAAGTCCAATTCATGATGTCAGTAGGCCACTACTTGGTCAAATTAGTTGATTTTAGCACAGAAGAAGCAACGAAGGCATGTTGATGTGTGATAGGAAGAAGGAAGAATTATTCATCAACCACCAAGGAGTAAGATTTCCATCTTCCATCCAAGAGAAGTGGCACCCTAGCATCTACCTTTCCCTCTCCCCAGTAGTTGGAAGCAATCAGAAGGAGAAAGAAGCTTCACTGCACCTTCCTGGAAGCTGTCATCTACCTAGGAGGAGGAGTTCACCTTCTTCAGCAAGGCAAACCCATTAATTGCAAGGCCCATGCCGCCCCCTATATAAAGGGAGGCCATTCCAAGGTATCAGAGGATTCCGCATCTCAAACATTTCTCCCTAGAAATAAAAAAACCAGCTCCTGAAGCTACAAACTTGCTCCGCGCAAAAAACCAAGCTCCGTGCTTATTTTCTCTCTGACTCTGCGCCATTTTCACTCTTATTCATCACGAATTCTTACTCGTTCATCAAATTTTCCTTGTTTAGATCTTGTCTCAGGACATTCAAACACTCTTTTAGTGTTTTTCCCTTGTTTCAATCTTATCTCTGGACACAAAAACACTGTACACGTGTTTCTCTCCTATAAATAACAAATCAAATTGTTATTTTCTTTTCAAATTCAACTGCAATCAAAGCAGATTTCCCAGATCTGATCCAGTTAGAGGAAGGCCCATTGATGAAGAATAGTTTGTACGGATCCAATGATTTAAGTGCTCCGGTGTGACTTTGATCCAGTCCCTACGATCACTCTGATCTTTTAATCTGTTGCTCTGCGCACCAGATCCAGTTTTTACAACCTCTTTGTCAATTTCAGCAAATTGACTGGCACACCCCTATGCTGTCATAAAGGATTCTCCGCGAAAACTCTAGCAAGAGATTTTTGGCGCAACAAAACCCTTTCTAAAGGCTATTCAAAAATATTCAATAATATAAATCAAAATAGTTTTTTGGAAATAAATATTCAAATTTAAAATGGATAATGATCTAATTAAAAACCAACTTGTCAACCCAATGGGGCTAAAAAGGAAGGATCATTCTAATTACTTCTGAAGAAAATGTTTCTGAAAAAGAAAATTATGGTTTGAATAGAGCTTAAGAGGAACATGAAAACCTGGATAAGTAGAAAATGTTGCTTTAAGTGATATGAAATCACGATCTGATTCTGATAAAAAAAAAGTTAAAATACAAAATTAGGACCTTTTATGGTTATGATTTTTCTAATACTATATATCGGTAAAAGTACATAATTGGTCCCTAAAGTGGAGCCAAATGTTCATTTTGGTCCCTGAAGTGAAACTTTGTCCAATTGAGTCCCTAAAGTGAAGGGGATGGGCTAAATAGGTCCTTCCGTCACAGGTCCGTTTGAGGATCTGCCAATTGCGCTGATGTGGCGTTGACGGCATCAATTGCGCTGACGTGGCGTCGTCCACGTCAGATTATCAGAATAAAAAATAAAAAAAAATTCTGGAAAAAAAGAAAAATCATTAAATAAAAAATTAAAAGCACCCATGTGCTGTTCATTTTCTCGACCTTTTCTCTCTCTCCAGTGTATTTCCTCTCCAAACCCTAGAAAGTTGCAGAAATTTCTTCATCTTCTCTCCCTTCCAACGCATCAGAAGCCCTAAAATTGTCAAAGCCTACAAACCCTTATCCACATGCGTGGCCAAAACGATGGAAATCAGAGCGAAAGGAAAGTGACAGTGCGAAAACGGAAAAAGTCGAGGGAATCAAAGGAATCTGAAATTCCTCTTGAAGGTAATGGGCTTTGACGATAGTTAAATGATGTTTAGGGTAAAATAATTGTTTAGATTAAAGAATCTGGGTATTAGATTTATATAAGCGGCTGATTAAATTAAAATAATCTAGGGTTTAAACTAATTTAGGGCTAATCAGTCCTCATTCTATATTATTACTTTCTGCTGCATTTGGTATTTTTCTCTTGATTTTTTTTCGCTCCCCACTAATGATAATTCCTCAATGATTAAATCTCTTTTGAATACATCAGTTTGTTGCTTTTTCATTTACTAATTTCCGAGTCAAATAACAGTATCCCAGGTTCTTTGAGCCATGAGTTTGATGAGTTTTTTAAAGGAAACTCTAGCTCTCAAGGCCATAGACTTTTTACAGAACTTGTTCTTTCTTTTCCCTGGTATAAAGATGTCAATCTAACGACCTCTATGTTTAAAGAATCCTACAGAATTTTGATTACTTCATACCTAAATATGCTGTGCCATAAAAAAATGCCTCGTGGACTTGTAAAAATTTGAGAACCATTTTGTTTGTAAAAAAAGAGGAGGACACATTCTTGCATCATTATAATAAATTAATTCTTTCAAATTAGGGTAGCTATATAGCTACAGATACAAGTTCATGGGAACTTGTAGCTATATAGCTACATTTTTTTTTGTTACTTCTATAGCTACATATGCATCTGATATATGTGATTTTTAAATTAATGTTCCTATATAATATAGTACATACATGCATTAATATATATATATATATATATATATATTTAATGACAAAGCAAAAATGATTGTTTTCACTACTGATTCATTTATAATATCGGTATTTTGTTAAAAAAAAGACTCCATTTGCTGTTGATAAATATTTGATGATTTGCTGAACTAATATTCTCTCTTTTTTATTCAAGTTGTAGCATTTTTCATGTTTAATTTAATTTAAATAATAAGTCTAGTCAAAACCATGCTAAAATTATTAGGGTGCAAGTTTCTGTTTGCATGTTTCTGTCTAGTCCGAATAAGAATGTTAGTTTAATTGGTTTTTGATGATTGCATGTTTATGTTTGCATGCCTGTTGATGTTTAATACCATTTTTTCTGTCTAATGTAGACTGGTTCCCTGAAATAGACTGTAGGAGTAGTCCTGTTAACTTGACTGTTTATCAATTAGTTTATCATCATGGTGGAGTGTTTGTTGATAGCCCTAGCTTAGCTTATGTGAATGGGAAGACCAAAGTAATTGAGTGGTATGATCCAGAGAAGCTTTGTGTGTGGACTATGCTGTCAATAGCGGCATCATTAGGGTATGATGCAAACTCAATTAATCATTTAAGGTTTTGTCCAATTGGAGTTAGTTTGGATGAAGGTTTAAAGTTGTTGTTTGATGATGCTAGTGTGGACTTACTATGCAAACATTTGGAGGAGGAGAAGTTAGTCAATGTTTATCTTGAGCTAGGTGAAAGTGGAATAACATGTGATGATGTTCCACTTCCAACTGGTTATTTTGAGCCTGTAGATGAACCTGTTGATCTAGTAGTGTCTAGTGGTGATGAAAATCATAGTTTTAGTGATGAGGAAGAGGCAAGGGTTCTTGAACAGAATGAAGATGAGGCAAATGATTTTGTGGCTGTTAATGTTGATTATGACAGTGATGGTGGAGGTATAGGAGCAGATCCAGAGCTTGTGTGTTCAAGGAACATAGTTCAAAAGAGTTTGGAGGCTGAAGAGAGGATGAGAAAAATGTTAGAGGAGCTTGAGATGGAAGATTTTTTCGAAGTGGTTCCTATGCAGCAACAAAGACAGAAAAAGAAAAAGAAGGTGACTGCTGGTGGGCCTAGTGGGTCTGAAAATCTTGGTGGTCTAAGTGGGGCTGAAAATCTTGGTGGTCCAAGGGTGTCTGACAATGTTGGTGGGCCAAGAGTGGCTGAAAATGTTGGTGGTGGGGCAAGTGGTGGAGGCAACAATGCTTATGGCCCAAATCAGAATGTTGAAGCTGACAAAGAAGGGGAAGAGAGTCCATACCTGCCTTCAGATGAGCCCAACAACTTTATTAAAACTGATAGTGAAGATTCGGAGGCAGATGATGCTCAAAGATGTATCTCAAGTGGCCTACATTTCAGGCCTGATGGATCTATACCAGAGTTCTTTAAAGATCAGATTTTCACTGGGCCAGCTCAATTCAAAGCAGCATTGAAGGAGTACAGTTTGGGAAAAAAGAAGGCATTTTATTACAAGAAAAATGACAAGCAAAGAGTGAGGGCTCATTGTTCTGCTAATGGGTGTGAATGAGAGATATTTGCATCATATCACACAAGTGCTGATGGGAATTTCACAGTCAAGATATATAATGATAATCATACCTGCTTGGAGGCACATTGGAATAAAAGGCTCACTTCCAAGGTTGTGGCTCAGAAGTTCGGTGAGGAGATTTCACAGATGCCATATATGAGAGCAACACAAGTTAGGGTAATGGTGAAGAAAACATATGACATCTCAATAGGTATGTCCAAAGCAAGAAGAGCCAAACTGATGGTTATGAAAAAGCTGCAGATGCAATATTTGACAGAATACAAGCTGTTAGGATCATATGCAGTTGAGTTGGTTACTACAAATCCTAGGACAACGGTTCATTTGGAGGTTGACAAGTCTAAAGATGATAAACCGAAATTCAAAAGAATGTTTCTATGTTTTGGTGCTCTGAAAGATAATTTCAGACAAGGGTACAGGACAATGATAGGTTTAGATGGTTGTTTTCTTAAAGGTTTAGTGGGTGGTCAATTGTTGGTTGCTATTGGAAGAGATGGGAACAATCAAATGTTCCCCACTGCTTGGGCAGTAATAACTGGAAAGGAGAATGGGGATAATTGGAACTGGTTTGTTAATCTGCTAATTGATGATTTGGAGATTGCAGATGGATTAGGGTGGACTTTCATTTCTAATATGGATAAGGTAACTTAGGGGTCGTTTGGCATCGTTTTCGTTTTTCTGTTTTTTGTTTTTGTTGCGCTGTCAATTTTTGAAAACAAAAACATGTTTGGATATACATTTTGGTTGTATGTTTTTAAATAAAAAAGTTTTTAAAAAATGGTTAAAAAGCATGTGAATTACTGTTCATCATTGTGCTTCTGTGTTTTGAAAGTGTTTTGGAAAAACATGAAAACACAAAATTCTTGCTTCCACTTTTTTCCAAACACTGCTTCTGTTTCCAAAATTTTTGAAAACAGAAACAGTCTGCCAAACATGTTTTCACTGTTTTGTTTCCAAAAACAGAAAATTGGCAACAGAAAACAGGAAACGGAAACGATGCCAAACGAGCTCTACTAAACATTTTCATTTCAGTTTTCAGATTATATTGATAAGTTCATTAATGCTTTGTGTTATGTGTCTTGCAGGGTTTGTTGAAAGCTATCTCAGAGAACATGCCATATGTGGAAAGCAGAAAATGTGCACGACATATTTATGCAAGATTTTGTAAGACTTATAATAAAGTTGAACTTAAGATGCAATTCTGGAAGTGTGCAAAAATTACAAACATAACTGAGTTTAATAGGGAGATGGAAGTGTTGAAACAAATGGATTCTGATGCGCATGAACATTTGGTAACTAATTGGGACCCAAGGTTTCGGTCCCTTGCATATGCATCTGATATATCAAAGTGTGATGTAATAGATAATAACATGTGTGAGTGCTTTAATGGGGTAATTTTAGAAGCTAGACATAAGCCTATCATATCTATGTTGGAAGATATAAGGGTTTATGTAATGAGGAGGATTGTTAGAAACAAAAAAGCTGGAGAAAAATGGAAAACTAATTATGGTCCTAGGATCATTGCAAAGTTAGAGAAGATTAAGACTAGAGCTGCAAAATGGGAAGTAGAATGGAATGGAGATGAAGAGCGTGAGGTTTTCTACACTAATATAAAACAAGGAAGTAGGGAAGCTATGCAGTAAACCTTAGGAACAGAACATGTTCTTGTAGGGGTTTTAATGTTAGTGGCATACCATGTCACCATGCTGTAGCTGCCATAGTTTATGATGGAAGTGATCTTCTTGACTATATTGACCCTTGCTATAGTAAAGAGGTCTATTTGAAGGACTATGAGAAGTTGTTAACCCCTGTTAAGGGGCTAAAATTTTGGCCCGAACAAGATGCTGAAGAAGTTCTGCCACCGTCAGTGCCAAAGAAAAAAGGAAGGAGACAAACTGAAAGGAGAAGAGAGGAATTGGAAGGTCGCAAGGGGTACAAAAAGCCTAGAAGGAAAATGACGTGTGGAATTTGCAGAAAACCTGGGCACAGCAGATCCAAATGTCCAGCAAACCATTTGAATGTAAGTGCTCAATGAATTTGTTAAATTGCACTACCAGATAGCAATTGTTGGTTGGATTTCTAATAGATTTTAATTGTAGATGGGAGCTTCTTCCAAGCCTAACCCCAAGCAGCCAAGTTCAAGTCAACCTAACTCATCAACTGTTCAGAAGAAAGGGAAAAAAGCTATGCAACATGGTGTTCAAAGGCATTATACAATTATAAATGTAAGTATTTTAAAAAATTATGTTAACTTGTATACAATTGTAAATGTAAGCTTTATATTTATACATTTTTTTGATATATCAGCCTGGAAAAGAAACTCAAGTAACAATTGGAATACCTGTTGATGGGCCACCACAAAACATGACCTCTGTCAAGGAACTTAAAGTGAGAACCTAATCCTTAAACCATTTTGTTTCCCTGATTTTTTTCTAGTTTAATTAAGCCACTTTTTATTTTATTTCTACCAAGAGGCAGCAAGAAGGAAATCAATGCATGCAAGGGAAGCTGCTACAAATGAGGCACCTACTCAACATAGTAGGGAAACATATTGATGCAGCTGAAAAGAAGAATTCATTTTGTTATACTGGTTTAGGTCCAATATGATGGATTTAGGGTGTTTATTGTTGGTTGAATGTAACCAAAACAATGCGATATTTTGTATATTTTTGTACAGTTGGGAAAATCCGATTGATGGGTACCAATATGGTACTTTACAAATTAAGACAATTGGGTTCACTACATTTTGTACTCTTTTAATCAATTTATGATTTCATTTGTGGTTATATTGACAATATTATCAATCTTTTATCAATCTAGTAGCATTTGACATAATGAAGTCAATTTCCATTATTTATTGAATTGAACAGGATATATATACATAAATTTGCTAATTCATTGGTGAGGTGAGCTTACCAATTTAAAACGTGGTGGGCCTGTTTTCTTTTTCTCAATAAAAAATTAATTATTTTTAAAGAAATATTTATTTATTTTTTTATTTAAAAAATAATTTTTTATTCTGATAATCTGACGTGGATGACGCCACGTCAGAGCAATTGACGCCGTCAACGCCACATCAGCGCAATTGACAAATCCTCAAACAGACTTGTGACGGAAGGACCTATTTAGTCCATCCCCTTCACTTTAGGGACTTAATTGGACAAAGTTTCACTTCAGGGACCAAAATGAACATTTGGCTCCACTTTAGGGACCAATTGTGTACTTTTACCACTATATATCCGACTTTATTTGGTTTTATATATCCGACTTTAAAATGATATATATTTTGTGAGGTGAAAAGGTTAGCCGAACTCAATTTTTCGGACCAGGATGTGATAATATTAATTAAGGACTTTGCTGTACGGCCCTCCATTTTGTCACAGACAATGTTGCTTCCTGATGTGTCCATCATACGTCAGGTCACATGTTATCATTTTATTGGTTCCAATACACCAATTATAAATTTTAATTTTTCTAACCCTTAAAATAAAATTTTAATTTTAATTTAGGCTAAACTTAGTGAATTAGTTAAATATTTTATTTCTAAAATCCTATAATAATATTATTAATTACGGAATTTACCCTTAAAATAAAAATAAAATTTTAATTTGGGGCTGAACTTAGTGAAATTAGTTTTGTATTTTATTTCTAAAACCCTTTAACAATAAATTTAAATTTTGAAATTTACCCTTAAAATAAAAATAAAATTTTAATTTGGAGCTAAACTTAGTGAAATTAAGACTAAACTTAATAAAAAGAATAAATATAGAATAAACAAAAAGAGAGAGAGAAGACACATGACCTAACGTTTGATGGACACATCAGAAGGAAATATTGTGTGTGACAAAATGGAGGGACAAGAAGAATTATTCTATTAGTTGGACTAATTATTGCAAGAGATTAATCATGCAATTTCGTAGTGCGCTGAATTGATCTGGTCAACTTCTTTTTGTCGTTGCTTATAAAATCGAATCAAGAAGTAACAAAAAAAAAAAAAATCGAATCAAAACACAGGGTGCTATAGCCTATAAATATGGTTGGTCTGGTCCCTCCCCACTATCACTTTATATATATATAGTTTACTTCTTTTCCGCCAATAAAAAATAATGAGTTATTTTTCTATATTATGAGCTTCTAGCTAATTCACCAAAAAATGCCAGTAATTTTTCTTTTAGAATCTGTCATTAATATGGTCTAGTATATAATTTGCTAATATATCTTTGACTTTTATCTTATTCTTTCTTTTCCTTTTTGAGTGTGTCCATGGAAACATATAAACTAGTATAGGAGAATATGTAATTAATATGGTCTAGTATATAATTTGCTAATATATCTTTGACTTTTATCTTATTCTTTTTTTAATTTTTTAAAATTTTGTTTAAAAAAAAAACAGACAATTGGGTGTGAGGACTCATATTTTCTACCTTTTAATAATAACATTGAAAATGACACAGTTTACAAAATTGTTATCTAAAATTCCATTCCATAATATAATTGAATATAATACCATAAAAGAACTTACAAAGGGAATTTACATTTTATAAAGCTGCATGTACCCAAAATAAGACAACGTCAAAGTGACCCTCGTCTTGATCTTCTTTTTTTTCGCTTTTGGTAATCAATGGTGTTACACAACTGTATTCCATTCCATTCAATGGATATGTCAGGAATTTGTAAACAAAGGAAAATTTTTGTCAAAAAGTCAAAATGTTAAGAAAAATGTTATTAGCATTGCTGAACAGCAATATAAATCATTGACTCTCGCATTGTTCCTGCAGGATCGTGAAAAAAAAATAGAAACATGGAAGAGAGTCTTCTTGGGTCAGAATTGACAGAATATAGTAGTCTTAGAAGAAGAGTTTGGGAAGAATCAAAAAAGCTATGGAGGGTTGGATTTCCTTCAATGTTAGCTAGGGTGACAGCCTTTGGAATGTTTGTAGTCACTCAAGCATTCATTGGTCATATTGGTGAAGTTCAGCTTGCAGCTTATGCCCTCATTCAAGTCATTACTGTCAGATTTGCAAATGGAATTCTGGTATCTGATATTGTTCATAATTTCTGTTTGATTATATGCTTGAAACATTTTTTTTTTACTAACTTTGGTTATTTTTAAACTTTTCAGTTGGGGATGTCAAGTGCAACAGAGACATTATGTGGACAAGCATTTGGAGCTAAGCAATACCACATGTTGGGTATTTACTTGCAAAGATCATGGATTATAAATCTTACAACAGCAACTATTTTGCTTCCTGTTTTCATCTTTGCATCCCCAATCTTTAAATTACTTGGAGAAGATAGTGAAATAGCAAGTGAAGCTGGTTACTTTGCTCTTTGGTTCATTGCCATGCTCTACTCTTTTGTTTTCAGCTTGACCATCCAGAAATATTTACAGTGTCAGCTTAAAAACATGATCATTGGATGGATTTCCGCCGGTTCCTTTGTTCTTCATGTGTTCTTATCATGGATTTTTGTTAGCAAATTGAATTGGGGGATTCCTGGTGCAATGAGTTCAATGATCATATCAGCTTGGTTGCTGATTTTTGGGGAGTTCATTTACATATTGGGTGGTTGGTGTCCTAAAACTTGGAAAGGTTTCACTTTTGCTTGTTTTCTTGATCTGTTTCCAGTAATCAAGCTCTCAATATCCTCAGGAGTGATGCTTTGGTAATAAATTCCCATTTCCATCATCCGAAAATATGTTTGTTTTCGGTTTACTTAATAACATGACATTTGATTAATGTTGTTGCTTACTTGCTTTTGTCAGCTTAGAGTTATGGTACTATGCTGTTCTAGTCCTATTGGCAGGATACATGACAAATGCTGCAATTGCCATAGATGCCTTCTCCATTTGGTAAAAACATGATTTTCTTCTTTTCTTGACTCCAAAACAAAGCATAGAGATAAAGTATTCTAAACATTTTAATTACATATATAATTTGCAGCCTCAACATCATAGCTTGGCAACTCATGTTATTCCTTGGCTTCCTCACAGCAGCTAGGTAATTAGTACTTAATTACTATATTCAATTAGCTTCACTAATTATGATTAATGAAATCTTATACCATTTGCTAAAGCTGAGAAAGTAAGGAAATCTTCTCTTCTGCAGTGTGAGGGTTTCAAATGAACTAGGGAGAGGAAATGCAAAAGCTGCAAAATTTGCTGTGAAGGTCATCATATGTACTTCATTTTGTATTGGAGTATTCTTTTGGGCAATTTGCTTAATATTTGGCCATCAAATTGGTTACTTGTTTACAAGTAACAAGGAAGTAGCAGAATCTGTGGCAGACCTCTCTGTCTTACTCTCATTCTCTGTTTTGCTCAACAGTGTTCAGCCAGTCCTCTCAGGCAAGGCATAATAAGAAGATTAATTTTTTTTTTGACATTCATAATAAGAAGAATATTTATTTCTTTATGTCTCATATATAAAATTTCTTTCTTACCATTTTTCTAGGGCAAAACTTAGCTAAATTGATAGGAATTAACATGAAAATTTTGCAAAATTATTGCAGGTGTAGCAGTTGGTTCTGGTAGACAAAGTATGGTTGCATATGTTAATATATGTTCATATTATGTGGTTGGGGTGCCTATAGGAATTCTTCTTGGTTATGTGGCCAAAATGGATGTGAAGGTTAGAAAAATTTATCTTTAATCATACAAATCTTTACTATATGCAGGCAATGATCTCAATTAAGCTAACACAAATTACTTTTCCTCCCTTTGAATTTCAAATAGGGTATATGGATTGGGATGATAATTGGTGTTGCAACTCAAACAATTGTGCTAGGCTACATTACCTCAAGAACTAACTGGGATGAGCAGGTGATTATACTGGAAATCATAATAATTAACCTTCAAATAAATTAAAGATTGTAATTAATATTGCATGATTTAATTTGTTCTTTCGTTTTTTTATTCTAGATTGTCGAGATATAAGTTATCGCAGTACAATTTGTGGGATGAGCTTTTGACATTTTATTTTGGTCTGCAGGTTGATAAAGCATCAGAAAGGCTCAACAAGTGGTTCTTAAGGTCTTCCGAGACAGCTTAGGAGACTCTTATTCAAGAATGATTTTATTAAACCACCATTTTGCTTCTTTTTATTTGGTGTAATTAATTAATATATTGATGGGGACTAAGATCATTTATTTCCAGAATTAACTGGAACAAGAATTTTTCATTCTAGTGGACCAGCAAATTAATCTAGCCACCTGCTAGATAGAAATGAGTTTGTAGTTCTTTCTGTTTTTGGGTGGTAATTCGGGATATAACGTTACAAAACTGTTATTTTGAAATATAACGTTATGGATTTGTGTCAATCTAGGAGAAGATGTTTGTTTGATGAATACACGCTTTAGATAGTGTTAATAGCTAAAAACATTGTCTATGTGGCTTTTTTTAGCTATTAACGCTATCTAAAGCGCGTATTCATCAAACCAACGGTCTTCTCCTAAATTGATACAAATCCATATCGTCATATCCTGAATTGAATATGTGATCGAACGTTATATCCTGAATTGAGTATTTAGCCACCAAAAAGTATTAATCTCTTTTTCATTGAGATATTCAATGAAAAAAGATCTTCCTAGGCATGGCCTTACTAGGAAGAAGTTTTTCCTTAGATAGTATTAATCTTTTTTTCATTGAGATATTCGATGATGTTATGCATATCACATGAAGGAAAATTGAAGGAAATGTTGGATAAAACCAGGCTAACTGACTAAAATTCCATTCTCTATTGACAAAAGTCATTACATTGCTTCATTAAACTCAATTTCATAATTATATAAAAGAGTGACTACAAAATGACTAAATAAGCCCAAAAAACTCCTCCCAATGTTCTTTGGCATAATCTCAATTTCATAATTTGTTCATGTTTTGTGCGCTCAAGCTACGGTAAAAAAGATTCTTAGATTTTCTTTCCAATTGTCATATTGTCTAAAGGATTTTGCTGCTCATTTCACGCGCTCCCATTTCTTTGCTTTTGTTTTCATGTTATTCTTTTTTAATAATATACAAGGGGTATCTCGTGCTTACGTTACGGGGATTTTTTAATATGGATAAACTTGTTTGTACCTGTTATTTGTTTTGTAAGTGTATACTTATTTCCATACATATAGTAATGTAATATATATCATTATAATATATCCTTCAAAAATAATTCTTTTAAAAAATACATTCTCAAATATCCTTCAACAATGGAGGAACGCAAAAATGAAATGAAATCCATTTTCCCAAAGACTTTTTCGAGTTCAATTTTGTTTCACTATTTTTTGTCGCTTTCGGTTTTCTCGCTTATGAGAAAAATTAAAGGCCATTAAGTTAGTTTAATGAATGTAAATATTGTTCACATCATACCATATTTGGGCTCAATGAATTCAGAATTTTAGATCCAATAACCGATTATTCATTTTCACACTATTAATGCAGTTAGATGAGTATAGATTTCACCAAAAAAAAAAGGATGAGTATAGATTTAAAATAGTACTTTAGCAAAACAAAGCCTTCTATAACTCTTCTAATTACAAAAAAAAAAAATACCCAAAAAGATGAGCAAGTGTAGAAAGGATCATTTGTCCTTAATAATCATTAATCAATTGTCCTTGACAATTAATACGGTCCATTAAAACATACTAATATGTGTGAACATAATTTATCATCTAAAAATAGCCGGAAATAGATAGAACACGAAAACAACTGCTCCAAAAAACTGAAATTTACTTTTATAACCCAATAAACCTAACACAAACCACGTAGAACATATATACTAAATATTATTTGAAAGACCCAGGGAATTCACCAAAGGCCCCTTTTGAGAATCGATGAGAATGCTCCATTTGAACTTTTTTTTGTCATTTTCCGTCTTTTCTCACTTGTCAAATTACTAAGAAGACCCTAGATTAGTTTCTTACCCTTGAGCCATTTTTTGTAATTATCCTTTCCTTTCACATAAATGTTATAATAAATCCTATCCCCCCCTTAATTATCTAGAATTGTAACCTCTTTCAGGTCTTTCATGTCCATATGAAGAAGAGAAAACTTAGTTTTTGTTTAAATGCTACACACTTTAGAAGATGAAACAAAATTAAAGCTATTGCACCTGTCCATGTACAAACTAATATTTACTATTTATTGTTAACTTTAGGACATATGTTCAATGTTAATAGTATAGCCTTTTAAAGATGCAACACATTTAAAATCATAGTACTTTCGAAATTTTCTACGTATCAAACAATTTAATTGGAATAGAAAATTGTTCAAAGAAGTAGATTTCTGAACGCCCAATGCGCCAGCCCTTTTATGTGATTGCAAGGGTTTTTAACCAGTTGAATGTGAAAGCATTTATTGACCATAAAATCATGTATTATTTATTTACTAAGAAAACTCTTAATTAGTTTCTCACCATTCATTTTGGTCTTTTGCCACTTTTTTGGAAGACCCATTTACCTACTTTGTGCCCTCTTTTTTGTTTTTCCTAATTTGATTATTTCTGTAATTTTATGTATAAAACCTATTAAAGTCTTCAGACTAATTGGTTTTGTTTTAATTTAATGATTTTCTTTTAAAAGATAAAAACGTCTCTCATCTTTCTCAAACTATAATGATATAAAGAATTTAATTAGATTTATGAGAAAGAGGATATTTTAAGTAGTAAATGTTAATGTCCGAGAATAAGAAATGGATTACAAGCTACGATTTTATCAACAAAGAATGAATTTTACAACTATAAAACTCAACCACCATTAATAAGTTATATATATAGATATTTGAGATCCATTTAATTGGAAAACTACTTCACAAATACACAAAATACTAATAAAATTACAAATTTTTGAAACGAAATCCTTTCTGCATTCAAACAATAATAAAATAATCTATAACAAAGAATATCCGACGTGCCAGCGCGGACCGATCAACATGTAAGGATTATTGAGTAATTAGCCAAGTGAGAAAAGACCAAAATGGAGCGAAAAGGTTATTCCAAATTAAAAGTTGAATGGGGTTGTGAGTAATTTCACCTTTTATAAAAATAATGGGTAGGATATATTATGCTATTTGGCAAAGGAAAAGAAATGAAAAGAAAGGCCTAAAGGATAAGGAATGGTCTTGGCCCAAAAAAAAATGAGATGTATTTGGATCTGGATCAACAAACTAAGGATGGCTTAAATGGGTTTGGCCCAAAATATATTTAAAAGACCTAAAAGAAATTCAATGGACCGAAAGATTTTAGTTGGCCTAGAAAGGAGAAAAATGGACCCAAAAGACATTGACTTAAGTGAACCCAATATGAACCAATTATAAGGAATTGAAGGATTTGAAATTGGATTTGCCTCCTCTCTGGTCAATAAAATGGACTAGAGAGGCCAGTCCTATCTTGATAAATGACACGTATAAAATTTTGAACCTAAGGGTTTAAAATTGTTTTGAGTACGTTAAAAAATAAAAGTTTAAAACATCCTATTATCTTACTTTTCTTTCTTTCTCTGTTTGTAATTCTTCGACCATAAAACTTTTTGTCAGCCACGCGTGCTCTCCCACCATCACCATATCGTCGTCCGCGAGAGAGAATCGATGTTGCACCCTGTTTTGACGAGAATGATTTCCACGGTGGCCCTGAAGTTATGGCATCCTTAAATCGTCCTAAGAAACTGATATTCATAGATAAAAGGGGAAAAGGGAAAGGGGAAATAGTTTCCTGGATTGCTAAAAAAAATTGTTCAACAACCGAAGATCTTTGTCAATTCATGGGATGGGAGATTTTGCCCAAAGGCTTCGAGTTCCAGTTGCGAATTTTTTAATTCATAGTTTACTCTGTCAAGCATTTAATTGCCAATTCATGTTATTTGTTAGAAAAATTGCTTTTGCTTACTGGGATATTAAAGTAATGCTTGGAATGCTGTTGAACTTTTTATCTAAAACTTCATGAAAATCAGATTTGATCAAGAGAGAATAAATAAGAAGAAGATTGACGCAGTATCTTTTTATGCTGGAAGTGGAACCAAAGAAGAGAGAAAAAACCGATGTGAGATGGTACGGTGTTTTATGTTTTTTTGTCTTAACATACTCAAGAGAAATCGTGACCCTTAGATTCACAATCTTATATGTGGCATTTGTCTAGACATGAATTGGCCTCTCCAGTCCATTTTATAGACTGGAGAGGAGCCAAATCCTTTGAAATTGATTTCGATTCGTGAGCAAAATGAAGCGGCTAGGGTTTCGTTCAATGATCTGGATTGTTAAACACCGCCCCCCTTTTTACACTTTTGCCTTTTTGATATTTAAACTTTCAAAACTCTTTCAAACTTCATTTTCTTCAAAATTTCTTCAAATTCTCTCAACTTCTTCAAGAACATCATGTCGAACAAGACGTACAAGGTTACAATGGTAAGATTTTAAGTTTTGCTCTAGATGTAGGTTGAATTAGATTAGGTGGGTAGGAAAACTTAGAAAAAATGGCAGTGGGGCGCTGGGGCGCCACCACCGGAAAGTTAAAAAAAATAATTTAAATAAAAATGTTAAATTTTTATTTTTAATTAGAATTAATTTTAAAATAAATGAGTTTATTTTTTGTAATTAGTTAATTAGTTAATTGATCACTTTTAATCAAAGTATATTATGAAATTTAATTAAAATTAATTATTCTTAAATAATTATTAATTTTTATTTTATTTAGTTATTTTATTATTTGACTATAATTAATTTTTGACTATAATTATTTATTATTATAATTACTTATAATTTTGATTTACTAGAATTAATTATTATTTTTTATTTAGGCTGGAAGGGAGGTCGGTACCGTTGGTAGCTCTGGACTGTGGCACACTAGGAGTCGCAATGTTACTGCCTCCGTTCGTAGGGAGAGACAGGAGCAGTTGCAAAGGGAGAGAGAGGCTGAGGCTGCTCGGATGTATAGGGAGAGGGAGGCTGAGGCTGCTCGGATGTATAGGGAGAGGGAGGCTGCTGATGGTGCTCAGATTCAGCAGTCTGGCTTTGATGGGGCCACGGGGTATACTTCTTCTGCTTCGGACTCCGAGGCCCAGCCACATTTTGATCTCTCTCCTAGGGCTAGAGGTGGCGTCCCACGGGGTATAGGTGACCGCTTTTCTGGTGCTGCATCGACATCAGGTTCTTAGTTTTTGACAATTTCAGTTATTAAATTGATTTTAGTAGATAAGTTTTGGGTAAAATTGAGCGTTGAATAAATTAAATAAATTATTTCTGTTAATATTTGATATTATAAATTGAAATGAATTTTAGGGAGCAGCAAACGATCCAAACGATCCGGCAGCACTGATGATAGCTGGGTCGTTAGGGACGTAGTGCCTGGTGGCCCTACATACGGTGACGTGATTCCCAATTTTCTTGGGCACGTAGCGTCGCGTATGTCGGAGGGCAAGATGAGAGGAGTGCTGAAGTGCCAGAACAGAGCACTTGTTTGCAGTAAGTTGAAAAACTGGTACGAGGCCATGCCAGGGGAGGCGCGGGCGATGATTGACAGTACTGGCTAGGGACACCTCTCTTACTGCCTCTTCAAATCGATTGATCGTCCACTTATCACTGCGTTCGTCGAGCGGTGGCAGCCCGAAACAAACTCTTTTCACTTGCCTTTCGGTGAGATGACGATCATGCTGCATGATGTTCAGTATATCCTCGGTGTTCCAGTGGAGGGACGCTTGGTTACCGCGGATCCGGGGTATGCGGAGCTGCAGTATGCATGTATGGAGCAGTTGGGTGTTGGTGATGCGGTCTTGAATACAAAGCACTGGGATCATGGGGGAGTCTGGAGTGAGTCGGTCTTCGAGCGCTGTGGGCGTGAGCGGCTGCCTGAGACACAGGCGATAGGATGGGTTTGGCTTCTGTTAGGTTCGAGCTTGTTTGTCGATAAGAGTGGGAATCAGATTAGACCTTCATGCCTGCACGAGGTGAAGGATGACTTGGCGACTGTCCCCGATTATTCATGGGAAGCTGCTGCATTAGCCTTTCTATATCGTCAGTTAGGTGTGGCGAGTAGAGGAGATTGTCAGGGTATTGCTGGTTGCTTGACCCTACTACAGGCATGGATTTATGAGTACTTCCCATGCTTTCGCCCCCCACGTGGTCCCATTGATCCCGATCATCCTCGGTGTGCCAGTTGGGATATCCGAGCCGAGGATAGATCGCCCGACCGGTTGACGACATTACGTCACCGTCTTGACAGCCTTACTGCTTCGGAGGTAATTACCCCATTTAATTTATATTAATTATATACGTAACTATTAAAACCCCAATTTTTTCGCTACTAATGTACGTGTTAATTTATTCTATATATATTCAGGTGACTTGGTGCCCTTACGGGACTCGTCCGGCTCACATCATCCCTAGGACTTTGTACATCGGTTTGGTGTAGTATCGGGATGTTTGTGAGTCATACTCCCCAGATCGATGCCTCCGACAGCTCGGCTATGTGCAGGTCATCCCTCATTCTGTATTCCCGCCGACTACGATAGTACGGCCTTGGTCATCGAAGTATTACAAGGTCGAGTGGCCAGCGCAGTTTGCCAACCATCAGTGGACTGCCTTCCCTATGCAGCAAATGTACCACGTCTCCTCCTTAGACGATTCTTCCGAGGACCCTGGAGCATGTGAGGAGGATTACCTCCCCTGGTATATTTCGCATTCGCATCCTCGGTTACTGAGCTTTGGTGAGCCATCTGTTGCGATGCCGCCTCGCAACAACAGTCAATATGTAAGTTGAAAAAAACTCTTGGATTTTTTCTGGTAAATAAATAATTTCCTTCACTTATTATATTTATTTACTTATTATGTTTTGTTTTTTTTCCTTTGTAGTGGTTTATGCGCGCCGTCCAACACTGCAGGGACGCGATTGCCCAGCTTCAGTGTCACGATGAGGACGCGGCGGCGCAGCAGGAGAGCGCATTGGCAGGCTTGATGGCTGATTGGCATTTGGCTGATTGATTGGTTTTTTTCATTTCTGCTTACTTGTTTATGGATTTATATATAACATTATATTTTTGGGATTTGTATGGATTTTTTATGTATTTTTATGGATTTTTATGTATATTGGGATATATTTATTGTACATTTGTCGATAGATGCATTAGAGTTAAATCGAAGAAAAAATGACCTCAGAAAGTAGGAAGTTGGATTTGATATGCCTATATTGATGATTCGTTTATAGTATTGTGATAAACAGTTATATTTTTTTGGCGGTGACAATAGGGACTATTTCTGGGTTTAGATTTAGACCTATTTTGGATATATCTGAATCTAAATGGCCAGAAATAGTACCTATTGTCACCGCCAGAAAAAATATAACTGTTTATCCTAATACTATGAAAGGAATCATCAATGATAGGCATATCAAAATCAATTTCCTCCTTTTTGAGGTGTTTTTCTTTCGATTTAACTCTAATGCACTATCGATAAATGTACAATAAGTATACCCCATTTTTTCGCTACATCCATACATGGAAAATTCATTTATATAATAATGATGTTGGATGAAATTGCTATCTACTAATTACTTTTATTCTCTAAATGTACAATATAGAAAATCAATACTAACCGAGGACCTTTTTTTGAGCCTCCCAATCTTCTCTCCTATCCTTATACCTTAGATGCCAACCGTCAACAGAAGGTTCATGGTATTGGTACCAATAATCTAATATAGGCGGTACAGGACAAGTAGGGGATAAATCTAGACGAATGAAGTGCTTGTAGTGTGTACCTAAGTGGCAAATCCCGATCTCCCTGCATGGCCCTGTTGCAGTAGAGGGTGCACGCAAAGGCAATACAGTGGCACATGGAAGTAAAGAGTTCCTATCGCCGTAGGAAAAAAATAAAACTGTGGCATTAAAAAAAGTTGCAATGGGCCACAAGTCCTCCCAAACGGCCATCCAGTGGTTACCTCCACAACCTCCGCCCTCCCACCGAATACGCCTAAGTGCTGCGTCAATGCCGTCACCGGAAATGTACATAGGCGCATATATGGATCGGTATGTGTAAATCTCGTTTGCAATTATCCGTCTTACCGAGAGCCATTCGTCCTGACTGCTAAAAAAGTAGGACGCAACAACACGGAATCCACAATTGCTGTCGTCGGTAACATTTAGGTATCGTTGCACGTACGGTGCAATTATATGTGGGATCCTCGTATAGGCATGGAATTGACTTATGTCATCCCCAGTTGATCTATTAATAAAATTTAATTTAGTTAGTTACAGATGTAGTCAGAAAATAATATAAATATTAAAACCATAAAATAATATAAATAACTTAAATCGTACCATTTCCTGAGGCATTATGGACGGATGACGATGAGCTACGGCCACGCCCAGTGGAGGTACTACGGCCGCTACTGGACCGACCACGGCCACGACCCCTCTCACTGTACTCCCACGAACTCGGATCACGTCTTGTCGATCTACTGCCCCTGGGTCGACCTCTACATTGTGTGTTCACATCCGGTTCGAGGTAGTTTGCTTCATCCGGGTGAAGCTGGCTGTGGAGGAGAAAAGAGGCGTTGCGGACAACAGAAGGACCACTACCATAGACTTCCTCAACAAGTGACTGAAAATACCGTGCATACTCCGGCATATTATCACCACCGACAGAGTCATCACCTCTGACAAAATTATATTGCTCAACCCCATCACCGATATGAAGTGTTCTCCAAAACATGTTAACGTCGTCGAGACTAATGGGGGTTTTCGATACGAAGGCAGCCTTCAACTCACACGCACAAGGAATGTCATGCGTTCTCCTCAACACACAAAGGCATCTCTCATACACTTCATTGGCTAAATCTCTCATCCTTTTGAGCTCAGCGTAAAGCAATTTGAGACAATAGTGGGAAACTCGACAAGTCAAGTAGTTGAATGGAAAGTTGCAGTACACGACAGGTGCTTTATATCTAGAATCTTCAATTGTGCGCCTAATAATGAAACATAACATAGTTAGAATAAAAATATCTACATACAATAGCAACAAAACAAAGGACTAAACTTTATAGAAATTAACCTGATCTCAACAAGTTGGCATTTTATTGCCGTGTGGACACGCAACCAAATTGTATCGAGAGCACCCTTTGATGACTGAAGCCATCCCTTTATCATAGAGTGTGCACTCTCCACTCTACATGTAGTAGTGTTCCCGAGATGTCTTATATTGTTGGTCCACGCGTGCACGAACTTCTCCTTATGCACCAACCATGTTTGCTCAATATAAGATACCACCTGCGGAAATAATAAATGAATACATTAATAAATAATAATAAAAATAATAATTTACCCTAAACAACTATTAAATAATAATACCACCTGATGTCTGTTCCCCACCGATCTCTAAAGAGTTCAACTTCTCTATAGTAATCCTCTTCTGTCCGGGCTTCCAAGATCCTTTTCCACCTTCCATTCTTGAATGAATCTGCGATGCCCTTGTTTTTTCCACAAAGTTTGTAGACTCGATCTCCAACATCCTTGTTGATGTGCCAGGTGCAGAGCAAGTGGGGAGTATGTGGAAATAACTCGGCTATCGGTCTAATCAGCCCCAACTCCCGATCGGTAACAATGGCAGTCGGTTCCACATCATTCCCAATCAACTGCCTCAACTTGGACAACACCCAACGATAACTCCCCTCATTCTCATTCTTGATAATTGCATATGCAATCAAGAAGTTGTTGTTACATGGAGTCATCCCGATGATTTCAAAAAAAGCCATGTTGTACTGGTTTGTTTTGTACGTTGAATCCATGCCAATCAACCAAGGGAAGTTTCGGAATAAAGTCACTGATTCTGGATGTGCCATGAACAGATGAGTCACCACTCTAGTCTCCGGGTCAGCATACGCATGGCATACATAGTTGTTTTCCCCGGCTTCATGAAAAAACTGAGCCAAAACATCTCGGCCCTCAGAGTCATCTTTCCGCAGATTATGTCTATAATTGTAGACTTGTTTTCTGATAACATTGTCGTTGGGCTGTTGCTGCATAATAGCCGCGTGAATAGCAGACGGATTTAACATAGCCATGTCCCGCACTATTTTCTTTGATGCGGTACTAAGTCCGCTGCTCTGTCGATGACCCTCAGGATATAGATTACAAACATGGTTGTGCATACCCTTTAGACCAGGATAAACTACAATCCCCCAACGGTCATTCTCAGACAACTCTTGGACCTTAACCCGGAAAGGGCATTTACATGCCTTAGTCTTTGAATTCCTTCGGACCGCAGCATCTAAATCTGTTACATCCCCCCTGTACCGTTCACCGCGGGAACATCTCAAGATCTTCTTCCTACCACCATCTTTGTGGGAAGAAATTACTAATTCGAATTTCCATAAAACTGCAATATCTTTTGCCCAT
>AWUE01024895.1:0-20585 GCA_001974825.2 Corchorus olitorius
GCAATTTTGGCCAAAAAAACAAAAAAAAATTATTTTGCATGCAATCAAATAATCATGACATCTTAATTCCCCTGCTGGAAACATAAATTGCAATTTGTGAAGAAAGATGGTTGTTCCAGGCAACCACGTTTTGCTTTGAATAACATTGCTATATACTGGTCACTTTTTAACAGGCCTTGAATTCGTGTTTGTTGTTTTTACCAGACGCTGGGATAGTGGTACAAGCTGATGCAAATGAAATGACATTGGATGTCATTAAAAATGTCCTCAAAATTTCCAAAGCTACCACAGAATGTCCCAACAATTCTCTCTCGTCTTGCTTTATCCAACTGCCTCCGGAGGAAATAGATCAGTTTTTTCCTCTCCACCAAAATCAAATTTTAATGCCAAATCAAAAAGAAAATGGCATTGGAATCTAATCACCACATCCAAGATCTTGACGTCATCACAAACCAAGAAACTTGGCAATTCCTCATCCAAAATGTAAAAAACTTGGTGATATGAATCAATTCGTTGCCATGTATTGCTCGTGGAAATGGAATTTCTCAACACGTTGCCCTGGGTTTCCAACAAGGTTTTTATTGACACTTATTTTAAAGGCCACATTTACAATTGGGGCGGCTTTGTCCACTAAGCATTATATGCGTTTGGTGAAAACGGTGGTCTTAGCACCATCTTTCTTGCCCCCCGGGCATTGCTTGCCATTTCCCGGTTAATTCCCTGGTTTCTTCACCCTGACTTTCCGTCGTTATTTTTGTACCACAGTTTGACTTAGCCAACAAAACTTTAATTCGGGCCAACACATCGTCCTTAACTGTTGATTGGCCTTGGGAAAAATCGGCGTGTGCATGATCAACATTATTTTCATCATGGCGACTTTCATCTTTTTGAGCATCGGGCCCTGAATGGTTATCACTCTCTAGGTTGTCTTCATTTTTTAATTCAAGAGAGTCTTCAACTTCCTCAAAATGCGGGTGGTTAGAAAGTTGCCCCCCGAGCGTAACTTTCTCATTTTCCACTTTGTTTTCATTAGTTTGCTCGCCACTATGTTTTGGGAAGTCTTCATCTTTCTCAGCGTCGGAGCGATCTTCATCATCATTAGTGGTGCTATCATTACTTGCATTAATGTTATCAACAGTGACATCATATGTCGTTTCATCACCAATTTCAAGGCGGTCACCGATTTCAGCGCCGGCGACACCAACTTCTTTAATGGCATTAATCACGCCATTATCATGAATGTTAGTTGTATTATCATCATGTTCGGAGAGAATAACGGTCTTGGCACTGTTTTCATTGCCCCCCGAGCGTTCTCCATCTTCATGAAACAATTGAATTGTGTCATCGTCGTCACCACTTTCGTTCATGTTATAAATAGTAACATTAGTAACATGAGTGGTGTTACTAGTAGTAGTAGTAGCACCAAATTCACTATCACCTTCATCCGTATTGGAAGCGGTGTTTTCAACAGTAATTTTCTGGAGTGTGGGGTCTGCGTTCATCTCCACTTCTTTTCTTGCGCTGGCTCTTTTACGAAGCTCTTTTCTTCTCCAAGTCTTCTTATTCCTTTGAATAGGTTGGCTAGGGAATTTTGGATGTTCCACTTTTTGCCAAACACTTTTTTGAAAAATATGGGGCGGCTGCACCATTTTTGGTCGAGTACTCTGCAACGCATGTTCTTTACGAAGATTAACTTCCTTTTCCATGGCCAAAGCTCGAAATTCTCCTTTCCGGTGATTTGACCAAGGCCTTGCTTCATGTCTTGGCCTCATTGACCAAGTTTTTGTTGAAGGCTTTCCCGATGGTGCAAGCTTTAATGCTTTCTGAAATTGCTTTGTCGTGGACGACACCATGCTTGATGAAGATTGTGCGAATGGAGAAGTAACTGGCGCCATATGCCATGTTTTTCGTCCATAGTATGGAGAATATCTCTCATTAGTAAATTCTTTTGATCTGGAAAAACTTGGTGCGATTTGCCTTGTTGGTGAAATACTTTCTTTTTGGTAAAGAGGACTTGTATTAAAATCCAATCTTCTTTGCACCAATTTTCTTGGTGGAGGAGCGTTTGCACGCACCATCTCTTGCTTTGCACTAGGTGGAGAATACTCCAAGTTTTTCCTAGGAGTAATGTTTCTTAACGCCACTGACCTTGGAATCCATGGCCGTTCAAGTTGGTGCTCCCAAGGTTTATTTTCAGAGTTGCCATAATCATATCTTATGATTCTAGTGCAAACATTATTATTTGCAATTTTCTGCACCAGATGATGTTTCTGCAACGGTTGTTTCTGAAACGGATGATGTTTTTGCAACGGTTGTTTCTGGAACGGTGCCAATTTTTCCTCTATGGCAACGCCTTTTTGCCTTTTCTACATTGGACAAGCGGCCATTCAATTAGGGTTGCGGATGAAGCGCAGCTACTTGGGGTTGCGGATGAAGCGCAGCCACTTGGGGTGGCGGATGAAGCGCAACCACTTGGGGTGCCGCCACATGCTGCTGCGCTTGCCCCCCGAGTGCTGCCGCTATCCCAGAGATGGCTTCTTGGACTTGTTTAAAGCCATTCTCGTTTTTGGTTATTTGTTCTTGGATCATCTCTTGAAATCTAGTTTCCATCTTATTCATCATCTCTTCCAAAGCGCTAGCAAGATCACCAGAAGTTATGGTGTGGCCCTGAGAAGCGCCGTCAACACCTTTGCGTTCATCACCACTTTTGTGTCTGCGTAAGAACAGGTGGTAAAAGAATCTTGCGTTTTGTCGGCATCCTTAGGAGGAGCCGTAACAATAATAACAATAAAATTGAAAATAAAATAGAAAGGTAAAAGAAGAGCATGAAGTAAAGCTAAAAATGGACATGACATGAAAACTGAAAAAGATGCGAAAATTTTAAAGCCGTAAAAATTGAAAAACCTGGAAACACCAGAGTGAGAAGAAAATCCTTGTTTTGTCCCACTGGGCGTGCCAAAAAGAGATGTTGCGCCAAAAATCTCTCGAGTTTTGAGCGAATACTTATGGCGAGGGCGTGCCAGTCAATTTACAGTAAATTGACAAAGTCGTACGAACAGTAATTTAGTGCTGGTTGCAGCGGATTTAAGATCAAGCGGATTGCGGGGACCGAATCAAAGTCACAAATGGATTGTTTAAATCATTGATTCAGATTTTCTTCATTTTATATATGTTTCAAAGGTTTTTCGTACTCAAATCAAGGAAAAATAGCAAATGATTACTATTTCATTGATGGAAACGGATTACAACTGTTAACATGTCCGGAGACAAGATCAAAAGCAGTAAAAATGGAAGAACAAGTATGAACTTGTAAGAAAAGCAGAGAAATTATGCAGAAGTTTGCAGAATTTCAGAGAAAAAGCTCAGGGCTTAGTTTTGAGATGTGTTGATGAGTTCAGTTGTGTTCTTGAAACCTTGGGTTGGCCTCCTTTATATAGGGGTTGGTCATGGGCCTTGGAGAGTCTTCCTGGGCCTGAAACTCTTCCTTACTTGATCTTTCGCTGAAACGACGACTTGTTGTTCTTCAGAAAACTTCTCTGGATGCGTTTGCTTGATGAGGAAATGCTCTAGAACGCCATTCTCCCTTGAAATACACTTGTCATTTTCTAGTCATAGCCAATTTTGAAATTCCCTTGGCCTGCGTCGGCGCATGCTGTTGCTTCCTCCAAACGCGCGTTCTAGCAACAAATCTGGTGAAAAGTTAGCTCCAACGCATGGACTGCGCTGAAAATTGACGGGTCGTTGCACGAACACTTGAGAGTAAAAATGGGGAAGTGCCGCACCATGCAATCAATCACCAAATAATAGAAATCTTCTATCTTACTTCATGTATCCTTGACTACAAAACGCATCAGAAAACCCAAACGCGCGTTGAGAAAGCGCTTCTGCGAAATACGACTCACATGCGCTGGGTAAACGCTCATGTGCTTGCGTTTGGAAAACGAGCCTGTGCTTGCGTTTAGCAAACGAGCCTGTGCTTGCGTTTAGCAAACGCATGGGCTGCATTTACATCCTTTACTTATAATAATTAGAATTAGATTATGGTCGATCTTGGGCTCAATTGATCAACTTGGGATTGCCAGGCTTAAATCCAGAGCCTTTTACTAATTATATCCATAAGATGGCCCAAAAATCCAATTAAGAGTAACACATCATCACTTAATCCTGGCCATTCATCTTACTTTTCATGTTCATGGACAATTTTACCCTAAAATGTAAATTCGGGTGTCAACAAAGACATTGATGAAACAAAATCAAATATATGGGGTCAGGTTGAAGAGGACCAAAAACAAAATTAGAAAAGGCTGTTTTTTCCCCCTTTTATTTCTGTTTTTGTTTTTATAAACTTAGATGCTGACTTGCTGAGAGGAAAAGTTTGGGTGTGAGGTGATGACGTGTGAGGGTTATAGCCGTTGGATTTATTTTGATTGTGGGTCCAAATAGGGTTGTGAACTTGTGATTTATGAAGTGATGATGGTGGGGTTTTGGGTTTTGCTTCAAGTTGGGAGTTTGAATATATTCAAGTCATGTTATGGCATAGTATATAGTATATTATGATGGAATTGGATTTCATTAACTGTTGATATCTTAATTTACACTTGAGGGTAAATATGTCTTTGACAAAGTTAAAACAAGATGTATGGCTCAGATTTAATCTAAAAATCTATGCTATGTCAGATTTAATGCCACCATTATCATAATTAAATTAGGAAAGTAATTTTATTTTCCTGATTTCCTATAATTGGGCCGAAAATTAAGAATAAATATTGAAAATAATTAAAGTCATTTTGTATGATCTTCAATTTTAACGGAAACTTAACTCTTACATGACGACCATCCTAATTTTATGAAATACATAATGCCATGTCTAAGTTAGATATGTAGCATGATATGTGGTGCAATATGGCCTAGTCCCAACCGCCCATGCCCAAATTTGATCACAATTGAATTAAATACAACTTTGTATTTTGTTCAATTAAGGACAAAAGGCGAATTTGATAAAATTGAGAGTGCTAGGGAGGTGCGATTTCAACAAAGGTTTTACCATTGTGATCCTTGACTCTCATAGATATTCTGGCAAAATTTCATCTCATTCTGACTTAAGACGAAAAACTTATTCATGTTTTTCAGTTAAGGACAGTTTGGGGTGTGAAACCAATTTTACCATGATAGAGAGCTCAATTTCGACCAATACTTTTCCCATGGTCTTAAGATGATGTTCGAACCCCACTGGTGAAATTTGGGCTCAATCTGACACTGGTTGCAACTTTTGCATTTCTTTCAATTAAGGACATGAGGCTTTCCACCACGGTTTAGTCAATTTTGAATCTGATCTCTGTTTTAATCGAATTGAGGGCCAAGGATGTTCAAGTTATGATCAATTTCGTGGCCTAGGAGTTTATGTTCAAAGTCAGGATCATTTTGCCTACTTTGTCAGCAAATCAGGCTACAGTGCAGAACAATCGGGACCTGAGTCAGAATGGATTGCGTTAGAAGGGAGGGAAATTGCGCCAAGGTCATATTGGATGTGTGATAGTTGACCTTGGAGGATGTCATTGAAGGCAGTCAGCTTCGAAAGTCATGTCAGAATCTCTCCGTAGCTTCCAAGAAGGTTCCTTGAATCGTCAGAAAAGGGAGTCAATCAAGCAAGTCAGGTCAGATTGCAGCAAATACTTAGTCAGCAAGCAGAAAGCAACCCGTCGGCCTTGGTAGCCTAGCCTAGGCTGCCCCCTATATAAAGGGCCTTCCCCCTTCAGTTTTGAACACGCTCCTGCAGCTACAAATTTGCTCCGTGCAAAAAACTAAGCTCCGTGCTTATTTTCTCTCTGGCCCTACGCCACTTTCTGCAGTAACCTTGCAAAATCCATCTTTTTTCAACACGAGCCAACCTCGTTCTTCAATATTTTTCAACTTCAATTTCGTCTCATGACGTTAAATCAACTCTCCACGAGTTTTTCTTCTCTTTCAATCTCGTCTCAAGACGTTAAACATTTATTTTTCTGTTTTTCATATGAATAACAATCAGCTTGTTATTCCATTTACTTTTTCCAGCAAGAAATCTTTTGAAACGCTTATTTTCTAGAGTTAATTTGGGATCGATGATTTAAATGCTCCGGTGTGACTTTGATTTAGTTCCCGCAATTCACTCGCTCTGGTTTATTTTTTGTGCTACGCGAACCACCAAAATGTTTCTACAACTTCTTTGCCATTTTCAGCAAAATGACTGGCACGCCCCGTGTTGATATTAAGTTTTTCGTAAAAACTCTACCCAAAAAGATTTTTGGCGCAACATTAATATAGATTATTATTTTTTCTTTGAAACAAACAATTCTCTTATTTTTTTTTCATCCTAGTCCTACTTGTTCAATTTTACTAGTAGTAAAAATTTGTAGAAAAATGTTTGATTTACTTAATTTGAAATTATGTGCACCATGAACTTGGTCAATTATGTGCACCGTGAGAATTGTTTTACTAATTATTCAATTTCTTTTTTTTAGTAACATTATACCAAAAATAATGTAAGAGCTACTAATGGCAATTGATGTCTCTGAGTTTAAGGCTTTAAGCATTTGTGTATGAAAGAATTTAGGAAGTCTTATTTTATTTGATTTTTGATACGATTTAATTCTAGATTAGTCGAGATTTAAAGTGATTATTGAATACCAATGGATATGTACTATGAAAATGCTTTAAAAATTCAAAAAGAAAGAAAAAAAAAACCTATGAAGAAGAAAAAAAAAGTACAAAATAAGGAAAAGGAAAAGAGGCTAGCCCTAGCCCAAGAGGCCAAGACCCATTCTAGAGCTAAAACCTAAAATTCATATTTTGTGTATATGGCCCTAGCCCAAATCATATCTAGGATTTAATAATGGGCCACCGGGCTTTGATTTAATATAACAATATTTGGATATCCACCATAAGGGAACGTTTAATTTGGATGAATTGGCTAAACATTAATATTCGCTTTGCAAATGGCAATAAATACCCCTAGGTAAATCTTAATTCTTAATCACTTGGCTAAAGTTTAGGGTTTTTTTTCTTTGTAACCAAAATACGTCTAGTTATCAAAAACATGCCGGGAAGCCATTGACGAATTCACAGCAAAAACCTATGACAGACCAAATCAGTCTAGCAGGAAATAAGGTAGCGTAAAACATAACTCAATATCAATTATTCAACTTATCCATGTTCTCTTGTTGTTTTTGATTCACTTGTTTTTCATTATATATGATATAACTCTAAATCAAACTATATACTATATGTTTGTGTAGGAAGTAGATTTGAAGAGGTTCATGATCGAAGAACTACCAGATGAAATCTTATCTATAATCATCTCTTTTCTATCGGTGAAGGAAGCAGTACGCAGCAGCATATTATCAAAGAAATGGATAAATCTATATTTATTCATGTCCCGCCTCAATTTTGATGCTGACACCCTTATTATTCCTGGTTTGAGGAAGGATTATTCTTCTCGGTTCAAAGAAAATGCCAAATCAGTCTCAGTTGTTGCAGCATTATTCGGAATATTCAAAGATCGAATCCTTCCGTCTCTCGCTTCCTGATTATTCACATTTTTGGTCGTTTATCGATGACATTGCTAAGGATAAGGTAAAGGAAGAAAGGCAGAAGGATTATAATAATGGGAGTTACAGATGGATTAAGTCAGCAATTCAGATGGGTGCTGAAGAACTGAGCCTCACCTTAAACTATTTTTCCTTTGAAATTCTTTCAGGATTTCGACCATCAAAGCTAAAGCATTTGAATCTGAAATGTTATCACATAGCAAAAGAAGTTAGTGATAATCAGCATCTACGTTCTTTAGCAACCCTCGAGTTAGAACGTACGTACGTAACCCAAACTGAATTGAAATGCATCTTTTCTTCTTGTGTGAACCTCTGGAAGTTGGTGCTAAGGAAGTGTTTTTCTCGATATAACTTGACCATTTCCGGTCCAGGCATCAGTTTAAAATGTTTGCAAATTTTGAGCCCTTTATGTATTGAGAAGCTTCACGTTTCCGCTGCAAAGCTCACCTACTTTGAGTACCGGAGTGATAATCCTGATTATACACAACTTTCTTTCTCCAATGTTCCGAAACTCGAAGAAATGCTATTGGATATACAACTTGGGAATCGGAGGGTGGACGACATGTTTAAGGATTTTGCAACTGATGCTCCTCAACTCAAAAGGTTAATGTCTCTGCATACCCCAATATTGGACTTTAATTTGGAACCTCAAGTGCCTGTAACCTCAATCATATTATGCCAACTCGAGCAATTGGAGTTGGTTCTTGGGTGTTTGCAATGCTGCAATCTTTTCAGTATGATTCCTGTACTTGTTGCTTGTCCCCTGCTGCAGAAATTTCATTTGACAACATCTGGTCCACCGACTAATGTGCCTGACATGCGATATCCTAGGGAAAAACACCCGTTTCCCAACTTGAAAGAAGTTCAAATCAGAACATTTTATTTTACCTCGAGTGAGATTCCCTTTGTTTTCTATATGCTGAAAAATGCGATTGCACTTGAGCGGATGATTCTTGACACCACTCCTAAATGTTCCCATGACTGCAAAATCAAACACTTGTCTCATGAAATTCCCAATCGGCGGATTCGAGCAAAGGTTGCTTCTCGAACTGCAAAGTTGGTTCTCCAGCATCATTCGGACGACAAAATAGATTTTGCCAATCCTGATTATTGCCAGTTTTGGTCGAATATTGATTATAAATTGCTAGAGGATTATCTAGTTGGTGTTTATGATGGTAGTTACAGATGGGTTAGATCAGCAATTCAGATGGGTGTTGAAGAAGTAAATTTCACCTATTTAGATCACTATGTTCATCATAGGACTACTAGAACATTTTCCTTTCAAATTCTCTCAGGGCTACGACCATCAAAGTTGAATCACTTGCATCTGCAAAATTGTTTCATAGCACCACCTGCTAGAGTTAGTGATGATCAGCCTGTTCTGCATTCCTTAGCAACCCTCGAGTTAGAAGACTTGCTGGTAGACCAAACTACATTGAAATGCATCTTTTCTACTTGTGTGAACCTCTGGAAATTGGTGCTGAGGAAGTGTAAATTTCAACCTACCTTGACCATTGCCGGTCCAGGCATCAGTTTGAAGATTTTGCAGATTTTTAGCCCTATGAAGTTAAATAAGCTTCAGGTTTCTGCAGCAAAGCTCACCTACTTTGAGTACCGGAGTACTAATCCCAATGTCCAACTTTCTTTCTCCAATGTCCCGGAACTAGAAGAAATGATCTTGGATCTACAACTTGGGAATCGCAGAGTGGATGAAATGTTTACAGATTTTGCTCCTCAACTCAAAAGGTTAATGTCTCTACATACCACAATAGACTTGAAGTCGGAACCTCAGATACCTGTAACCATGGCCATGTTATGCCAACTCCAGCAATTGGAGCTAATTCTTGGATGTTGGAGGTACTGCAATCTTCTCAAGATGATTCCTATACTTGTTGCTTGTCCCTTGCTGCAGAAATTTCATTTGATAGCATCTGGTCAACCACCAATGTACCTGACATGCAATATCCTAGCAGTAAGCACCCATTTCCCAACTTGAAACAAGTTCAAATCAGAAAATTTTATGGTACCTCGAGTGAGATTCCCTTTGTTTTCTATATGCTGGAAAATGCTGTTGCACTTGAGCAGATGATTCTGGACACTACTCCTAAAAGTTGCCGTGACTGCAAAATCAAACACTTGTCTCATCAACTTCCCAATCAGCAGATTCGTGCAAAGGTTGCTTCTTCAACTGCAAAGTTGGTTTTCCAACGTCATTCAAATGAGAGAATAGATTTTGCCAAAATATTTATGTAGTGATGTGAAGGCAATGTGCAAGTGAAAGATGGTGATCTCATCAGATAGGGTTTGTTTTAAATTATGCAGTGTACTTTTTGGTTGCTACTAGTACTTTTTTTAAGTGTGGGAATTTATCAGATATTCAAAGGTTTAATGTACGACTTGACCATATGAAACTTTGATTTTTAGACGAGCTGGTCCATAGCGTCAGTTCTTACTCTTTTCCGAGTCATTTAAGTTGAAATAAACATGTGTGTTCATGTCAGCTTCAGGATATATCTGTATTTTTTATATGTTTAACTTGCTTTAATCAGTTGTGTTTTTTGATTTTAAGAATGAAAGATGTGTGCATTGCTTTAGTTGTGTTTTTTGATCTTAAGAATGAAAGATGTGTGCATTGTTTTGTTTCCCTGCTTATTGGAACTCCATAAAATATAGTAAATCTCAACTTTTTCATATCTGTTTAATAGGTTACAAAGAGTTTATACATGTACACATTTTGTTAATTGCTTTGTCATTTCTGGGAACTTTGTCCCGGCTTCATTTTGTAAAACTGTTTATGATAAATTAAAGAATATGTTTTCTGACCTTCAAACTGTTCAGAATGACTAATTTTGGACAGTAAACAGAAACTAAAATCTTCATATGCCAAAGGCAATGCATGAAGTTAGTAAAAAAGCAACTCTAAGATTGCAGTTTTATTTGTACCTAGAACTCCAAATTGAGTGAATATCTTACAAGAATCTTTTGCAAACAATACCAAAATACTCTTTGGTTCATTCGCTTAAGCATTGTTTTTCTTGTTCTTCTTTTCGTTTTGGTTATCCAAGCACCATTTTTAGAAGCTAGATTGCATTTGAGCCTGGAGGAGAAAGAAGACACTTTTGTAAGTCCGGCTGCACCAGTACATTCTGCTAGTGATGGCAAAGGGTATATAATGCTTAATTGCTCTTCATTTTTGGCCACAATCGATCGAATTTTACAGTCTAGTCCAAGTCCTGGAAATGGCCACCATTAAACACATTGGTCTCCTCCTTGGTTCCCCTAGGGCTAGTATAGCATACACTAAAAATGCTCTGTTTGTCTCTTTACAAATTTTATGCCTTTTCATTCCATTTCTTCTTAGTTTAGTTAGTCCATGAGTGTGTGTTAATGTCCAAGTTTGAAGTTTAACAATAAAGTCCATGCTGATCTCAGCTGCTATAAAATGGACCCAAAATTCCAATGTATAATGCCATTTCTTGTGAAATAAATATATTCTTATCTTTTTTTTTCACCGCTTTAATTTTCTTGATGTTTTCTTGAGAAATCAAAAAATTATGCTGAGCATAAATCACCAGTTTCAGTTTGCACAATAAGAATTCTCTTTCCTGAACTCAACAGTTAAAGACCAAAGACACTTACGAAAGTACCAACTTTGAGATAAATTGCCAATGTGCTCTTTTTTTTTTTTTTTTTTTTTTTTTTTTTGTGGCCAGGCGGCCAGGCCAATGTGCTCTATTTTAGGTATATAAGAAAGATGTTACATACAGTAACAACCCAAGTCTGCCGCCTTGATACAAGATAGATTAAGCATTGCCCTTGAGATTACTGCTTTCTGAAATGATTTAAGTAATAATATATGATGAAATCAATAAAAAAGTGGAGAATATTGGAAATGAGTATGTAAAAGATGAAAAATGGGAAGAGACCTGCAGGAGAGAATTATTGGCATAGCTAATTTCTTTATCTGCTGCATTCATGCAATGAACTTTGGCTGGTGACATCTTAATTTGCTAAATTTTCACACTTCCTGAATGAAAAATGCACGTTTTTGGCCTTCCTTAATTAGCATGCACTCTGTTATAAAAAAAGAACAAATAATTCCAACAAATGAGAAATGAGATCCCAAGTAATCTGGGCAAGTTGTTTATCATGTCTTGAAATCAATGTTGCAGTCCAGGTTGTCCTTTTTTGCTACTGCAGTCCAGGTTGTCATATCTCAATAAATAGACTAATCTATATACACAGCTGAACTTTTGTATCAGTGTCAAAGTATATTCATATACATTTCTCAGCTTAATGAATTCCTCCTTTTAGGTTGGAGAATACCATTCTTTCTTCCTTTTACACTTGCATGATCTTCTGCCCTTTGATTTGTTTTAATAGCCGCTGCAGTTCCTTTGATTTGATTTGGGGATGTTCAGACTGATGTGTGGCAAGGCCATATCAAGCAGTATTCAAAAAAGGAATTATTCACACACTCAATGTTCTTTGTAGTTTCCAAACCTTTGAATATTACAGTTGTAGAAGAGAACAGATCATAAAGAAGTCAGTATAAATTTGCAGTGATAAACTTTTATTCAAAACCCTTTTCAAAGATTTATAAACATGATGGATCTATTCTACCACATGATAATAGATCAACAAAAAGTGTTGTAGTGCATGCATCTGCAGACAACCTCTTGCCCATCATTTCCTTAAGAAGTTCAATTGCCTTGGGGATACAGTTGTTTCGGAGAAGCCCCTGGATCATCACATTATAACAACAACTATTAGGCAAACAATCATTACCTTCCACGGCCCTAAACAGCTTGTATGCTTCATCAACCAACCCCTCTCTACAGAATCCATTGATCATTACAGTATATGTGCGAACATTAGGCTTTAACCCTTTGATAGAAAGTCTATGAAATAATTGCATTGCAAGCTTAATGTACCCAGCTTTGCACATGCCATTGATTAGAATAGTATAATGGACAATATTTGGTTCCAGCCCACTATTCTGCATGGCTTGAATCCATTTCAATGCCTCTTCGATTTCGCCATGTTTGCATAAACCATCCAACATAATTGAACAGGTTACTAGATCTGGAACTAGGCCAGAAGCACACATTTTGTTGAAAAGCTCTTGTGCAGCAGAAAGCCTCCCTTGTTGACACATGCCTTGTATAAGAGTTGAATATGTGACTATATTGGGTATTGGTCCTTTTTCAGATATTTCATGAGAGATGTTCATTGCTTCATGCAACCTTTTTGTTTTGCAATACCCATTGATCATGATGCTGTAAGTAATTATGTCAGGTGCACAACCCTTCTCAATCATCAACTCAAAAATCTTTTCAGCTTTGTCCATTCTGTTTTGCAAACAATAACCATCCATCAATGCATTATACAAACCAGTGTCAGGCTCAATGCCTTGTTTTATCATAGTGTCAACAATTTCTTCAGCTTTGGAAATCATCCCTTCCTTTGACAGTGCATCAACCAATATACTATATGTGACGACATTGGGTGCAAGGTTTGCAGCAACCATTTCATTCAAAAAACCCATTGCCTCCTCCAACTGGCAGGAATTAAACATAGCATGAACTAAACAATTGTAAGTGAAAATATCTAGGTGAATGCCCATACTCTTCATCTCGGACAAGAGCTCAAAAGCCTCCGTTAGCATCTTGTCCTTCAGAAGGCTGTCAATGACAGTGTTATAAGCCACAACATTAGGTTGGAAACCTGTTTCTCTCATCACCCTTAACAACCAAACTGCTCGATTTGTGTTGCCGATTTTACACAGCCCTTTGAGCAGTGTATTGTAAGTAATTAAACTAGGTTGGTACCCTTTCACAATCATCTCATTAAACAAAGAGAAGGCCTGAGATACCTTAGCTTGAGAACAGAGCCCATTGATCAAAGTCGACAAAGTTACAGCATTAGGCTCAATACCTAACTTAAGCATTTTCCCCAAAATAGAGAAACCAAAATCAACTTGATCTAAATGGCAAAAACAATTAATCAAGATGCTCATAGTATAAGTATCATGCCTTAACCCTAACAATTCCATTCGGGAACACAAAGAAATGGCAGCAGTGTATTCTTTCATTCTGACAACAGATGCTAATAATTTAGTAAATTCCACAATGGAAGGCCTTGGGTAATCCTCAACCATCTCATTAAACAAATAAAGGGCATCATCTAAATTACCAGAGAATTCATAATTGATTCCATTTCCCCTAACAAATTTTGTACTTAGAGTAGCAAAGAAATTGAAACAAGAGTGAGGCATTCTACTATGAACCATTGAGCGAGGAAAAAGGAACAAGAAAGCAAGAGAATTGCAGGAGTTAAGCTTACCCATATCTGAGAAAATGAGAAGAAGAAGCTGGTCTGGTTACCCAAGAAACGAATAAGCGACGAGCTACCCAGGGGCAGGGGGAAACTTTGTTTCAGTTCAGCTTCAAATTTCAAAATCAAAGCTATGCAGCAGGAGAATCCTTGTTTCATTTCTTTAATTTATCAGAACCAAAGCTATAGCCTATAAGCTTTTGCGTTTTTTTTGGGGTCAAATAATTAATTGGCATAAAAAATGAATGCTTGTTATTTTCAAATTTCCAAATGAAGTGATATTATTAAAAAATATAAATAAAGACTTTGTGCCAAAAAAAATATAAATAAATACTTTTTGCCAAAAAAATAAATGCTTTTTTAAAATTAAAAATTATTTCACTTGAGTGAAAGTTAATGACATTTTGGTTTAAATTCAACATTTTTTTTGGTACAAGTTTAAATTCAACATAAATGTGGAATTATAGAAAACAAACTCGTTTAAAATATGAATATATTTTTTTCTAATATTATTTCTTCTAAAGTTTTTTTTTGGTGAAATATTTCTTCTAAAGTTAATACACTATTATTTTCCAAACATGACATGCTGGTAGATTATTCTGTTGCTTTGTTATTGATGATGAATGAATAGTGTCCACAAAATTTGATTTAAACCATATAATAACTAATGGTGGCTTTATTTAACCCTCTCCAAAAAATTAAGTCAATATTTGAATCATTCATGTTAAATAAATCCTTCTTGAATTGTATTATTGAATGATTTTTTTTTTGAGATAATGAAAAAAAATATTTCTTTAGAAATTTTTAATTTTATCAGCATCAGAACTAACATAGAAATCAAAATTGGCAAGCAAAGGCAGGGCAAGAATTAATGAATTATTAATTAGTATTTGGATTGATAAGTTTCAATCAATATTGGCAAGTTATTATTTATGTTAATTGGCAATCACTTTCTTTATCATAATTTGGTCTCTTCAACTATTACTTGTCCTAACAATTTTGTTGATTTCTACATTAACAAACCCAAGGGGTTTATAATTTGCAGGTTCTTCATTGCAATATGGAGTATATACAGATGAAACAGAGCAGCTCGACACCTTGCTTTCCATTGAGAATTCATGCTCCTTTCACTTATACACAAAATGCCAACGTAATGTGATACAAACATATGGGTTAACAAATAACAAGGTCAGTACGGTGACACCGGAAAAGAATGCCTTTGAAAGGAAAATTTGTGTGGTTGAAGTCAAGGTAAGGAAGAGATTTCCAGAGGGACTTCCATCTCTTGGACAGAACACAAGTTTGAACTGCAAATTTTGTGTTCATGTAAGGCATGGTTTTATGTTCTTGTTGAACCACAGCCACTCCTAAGAATGCAACTCCCCAAGCACTCAAGGGTAAGACATGACTTCAACTCTTCATAGGAGCTCAAATTCTATCATTTTTAATTGGAGTTGATCAGTAGAAAATATTAGATAAATACTCCATCTGCTTATTTGAAAATTAAACAGATGAATAACCATTAATTTCATCTAAAACTTAAAGAGTCCAATATTCGATCGTCAAACCACCATTAGATCATCTATAATCCTCAGTAGGAAGGACTTTCTTTACCCAATTCACCTTGACAAAGCTTAGGGCTCTCAAAATAAGGAGTAGGATTAACTATCATATATAGTTATTATATGCATTGAACTAGGAAAACATGCTTAGAGTATACTATTTATCAAAGTTTCTTCAAACGATATCCATGCTCTCCTGCATGCATATACCAAGAATTAATACCAAATCTCTAAACAGAGGAAGTTTTATTGATCTGATATTCGATTGGGTTTAAAATTATCCAAGATACTGCCATGAACCTTGAGTAAATATCTAGAATTAATATATTTTCAACAAGAAACACATCAAGAGCAACAGTTCCCTCACCTTCAAGATTAGCTCCATAATTACCAAATTAAACACTGAGCACCAAATGATTGACAATCAGTTTTGAAGGGGCTTTACATTATTATTACAATCCTATAATTTCTGATCCCCATAAGCCACTGGCTGCTACTTTGTTATCTACCAAACTTATGATAATTAATTACAAAATAAAGCTCATAAGGAAAATCAATTTCCACATTTTGAGTCAAATATATATCTTATCTTACCACCTTATCTTATCTTACTACTATATAAAATCACGAATTCAAAAATTTTAATTGGGAAATTTCATAAATACCCTTAGTATTATAATTTTAAATTTTTTTAATAAGTATTCTTTTTAGTCATTTAACTTCTTTTTTATTAATTATTGAAAGATATTGTAAATTCAATATTTAACTTTTTTTTAATTATCGGAAAATATTAATAATCCACTATAATTGTAATTAATAATTTATTTTTCATAATTATTAATAAAATATATTAAATACCCACCGCCACATCTAATTATCTAAGTATTGTTAAACCTATATACAACATCGAAGCTATCTTTGTTTGTTATTATGACTACCTACAAATAAGAAAAAGAAAGGTATTGAAAATATTATTACTAATATTTCCACCCAAAAGAATATTACTAATACATATATGTCGGTTTACTTTATGTTTACTTTACCTTATAATAATAATAGAAAAATTGAAGTGTGAATCCTGTTAGATTTGTTTTTCGGCATGAATGAATCCTACTATATTATTAATCATTTTCTCTCCCCTTTTTTTAAACAATTTATTTTATAGAGAATGAGAGTTTTAATTTAAATTACCCTATTGCATGAGTTTTTTTTGGCCAACAGAAATTATTGCACGAGTACGACATATACTTCTGTTAAAAAAAAATCTATATCCACCAAAAAAAAATCTATGATAAACAAAACAAAAAGTTTTCCCTCAAATTATGGTTCAATGTTCAAAAAATTCCAGTAAAATTCAAAACAGCCATACTATATTTTTGAAATTGTGTATGTTATGTATAGAATAAGACTTTTATTTATAAATTAAAGTTAGTGGTGATTATCTAAGAAGAAATCTATACAGTTAAACTGAATTTTATTTCATCTCCTTATAGGGATAAATGGTATTAACTATTAACTCTCTATATTTCTCATAACCTTAGAATTAAACTTATGGTCCTAATTATTTTCACAATTATTAAATATATAAAATCACATTCAAGCTCAAAGTTGTGTTACTAATTAATGGTACATAGCTTTCGTAAAAAAAAAAACCAAAACAAAAACAAATAAACAAAAACAAAAACAAAAGTACGTAATTGGTAGCTAATAGCCTAATACAGAAATTATGAGTAAAAACTGAAATTTTTATTGCCATACTTACTTTTCATTGATTACTTTGTAATCAAATATCATAAGCGCATAATCCTAAGAAAAGACTCACTTCCGCATTATGATATAGTCACACATATGAATATTTCTAAGATCAATTGATAACATTAATTTATCGCATCTTTAGAAAAATGGTAAATTTACCAAAAACATGTTTGGAGGTTAATGGTGAAAAGAGAAGAAATAAAACGCCCAATCAAAGTTTGAAAATAATTTGAGATGGGTGGAACGCAATCTTCCCCACTGGAACTGTAAGTAAAGTTATATTATATTTTATATTTTCCAAATATGAATAATAATACTATTAATAAGAAGTATACAATACTGCAAACATAACTTTTTTTGGTAAATTTTGATCCTTAAGGTTTAAATTTTGACACTTAACTACTGTTAAAGATAGGATAACAGAAATTAAACTCAGTCTCAAAATTTAAACTTTAAGAAATTAGAAAGCATAGCTTTTTACAATTGCCCGAAACTTGAAAGCATATCAAAGATGGAATTATCCAACAAAACTTTGAAGATGATCAAAGGAAAAAGTCGGGGTGGGAAAGTATGAAGTGGAAGGAAACAAAGTAGGAAAGTCCGCCAGAAGATGATCTAATGTGCATATTTACCCTAATAAACAATGAGGAACATGTAATGATGCAGTTAACACAACATAGAAATCAATCTGACAATCAAACCAAAATTACATAGAAAGATTATCAAAATTTCGTAGTGTGGTTACCAAAATTTCATATAGAGGTTATCAAAACTTCATAGTGTAGTTACCAAAATTTCATACAGAGGTTACCAAAATTTCATAGGCCGAGGGAGGTTACCAAAATTTGCGCTTATCAAAATTTCCTAGAGAGGTTAACAAAATTTTATAGGGAGGTTATGAAAATTTTATGGAGAGGTTATCGAAAATACATAGAGAGGATATCACAATTTCATTCTCATAGGGAGGTTATCGAAATTTCATGGTGTGGTTATCAAAATTTTCATAGTGCGGTTACCAATTTTATTTAGTGTGATTATTAAAATTTTATAGGCAGATTATCAAAATTTCACACTGAGATTATCGAAATTTCATAGTGTGGTTACCCAAATTTCACAGTGTGGTTATCAAATTTTCATAGGGAGGTTATCAAATTTGCAAAATGTGGTTATCAATATTTCTACATTGGAGCAAGAAAATAACTACCAAAATGACATAGAATTATATTGAAAAATTAGTACAAATTAGGTTTCCCTTCATTACATTTAAATAGAGTTTATTGTAAAGTGGACTCGCCAAATTAAGCTTTCTAAAAAGCCTAAAACCTCAACTTCCCGATTTAGCACGTTTGAGCGCCAAACGTTGTTCTTAGGAAAATGCTCATTCCTAGTACATTATTTGTGAAACCAACGCTCAAATGTTATGTTTCAGAGTGAGTAAACTAATTGGAAAGTGGGTTTGCCAAAAAAAAAAAAAAACTTTCTTCAAAACCTAAAACTTAAACTTCACGATTTTGCGTGTTTGTGCGTAGAACGTTATTCTTGAGAAAATGTTAATTCCGAATGCATTATTTGTGTAACCATCGCTCATATGTCATGTTTCAAAGTCAATAGAGCTCATTGGAAAGTGACTTGCCAAACAAATTTTTCTTCAAAGCCTAAAACTAAAACCTCAACTTCAAAATTTTGTACGTTTTTGCGGGAAACATTATTTATTTGAAAATGATCATAATGATTTTTTTTAAAAAAACCAATACTCTAATTTCATGTATCGAAGTCAGTAGAGCTTATTGGAAAATTGGCTTGCCAAACAAAGATTTTTTTTTTTTTTAAAACCTAAAACCTCAGCTTCATGGTTTTGCAAACAAATACAACTCTCAAATGTCGTGTCTCGAACAGAGTAGAGCTTATTGGAAACTAGGCTTATCAAATAAAGTGTTTTAAAGAAAACAAAAACATCAACTTCACGATTTTCTGTGTTTTCACACAAAACATTGTTCTTGAGAAAACGCTCATTCCAAATGTCTTTTTTTAAACCAACGCTCAAATGTCGTTTCTCAGAATAATTTGACAAATGATATAATGAATGTTTTTAAATTTGTTGGTACATATATAACTTTTATAATAACCGTTATAACTTTTTCAGTAACTAAAGTATTGTAAATTTGATAACTTCAATTATTGATTAAATTGTTACCAAAATTACTTATCATTAGATGTTATTGGATTTGTTGGTGTAAAGCATTTTTCATAACTACATAGCTTTTTTGGTAACTGTGTATTATAAATTTGTTAGCATCCATTGTTGATGAAATTGTTAACTAATGAAAATTTACTGGATTTGTTGTTTCACGTATAGTTTTTTGATAATATATATGACTTTTCACAAATTACTATAAATTTGATAACTTTTATTATTATTGATAAAATGGGTAACAAAATTTACTTATAACGAAAAATTGATGAGTTTATTCCCAATAATTTTTAGGAATTGGGCAAATTTAATCTTTTCAAAATTAACAAAAAAATTATATTACACAACATATAACTTAAAATTAGTTTCCATCAAACTTTAATCCCATAAAGAAACCTTATAATAAATGTATGAGAGTATTATATTGAGGGTTTTTTTAGGGGTACAAGTAAAATTAGAAAGCAAAAAAGCCAAGAACCAAAATTAGAAAACATAGCCTTTTGCAATTGCCCGAAACTTGAAAGCATATCAAAGCTGGAATTATCCGGCAAAACTTTGAAGTTGATCAATGGAGAAAGTCGGGGGTGGGAAGATGTGAAGTGGAATGAAACAAAGTAGAAAAGTCCGTCATAATATGATCTAATACACATATTTTCCCCAATAAACAATTGAGGAAGATGTAATGACGTAATTGACACAACATAGAAATCAATCTTACAATCAAACCAAAATTACATAGGAAGGTTATTAAAATTTCATAGTGTGGTTACCAAAATTTCATAGGAGTTTATCAAAACTTCGTAGTGTAATCATCAAAATTTCATATAGATGTTACCAAAATTTCATAAAAAAAAAGGTTATCAAAATCTCTTATGGAGATTATCAAAATTTCATACGAAGGTTATTGAAATTTTAATGTGATTATCAAAATTAATTAGAACGTTAACAAAATTTCATAGGGAGGGAGGTTATCAAAATTTGTTCTTATCGAAATTTCCTAGGATGGTTAACAAAATTTCATAGGGAGGTTATGAAAATATTATGGAGAGGTTATCAAAATTACATATAGAGAATATCACAATTTCATTCTTATAGGGAAGTTATCGAAATTTCATGGTGTGGTTATCAAAAATTTTCATAGTGCGATTACCAATTTTA
>AWUE01024896.1:0-17036 GCA_001974825.2 Corchorus olitorius
ATCATATTAAAAAATTAGTACATATTAGGTTTCCCTTCATTACATTTGAATAGAGTTTACTATAAAGTGGACTCACCAAATAAAGCTTTCAAAACCTAAAACTTGAATTTCACAATTTTTTTTCACAATTTTGTGCGTTTGTGCGCATAACGTTATTCTTGAAAAAAATGTTCATTCCGAATGCGTTAGTTGTGTAACCAACGTTCAGATGTCGTGTTTTGGAGGTAGTAGAACTCATTGGAAAGTGTCTTGACAAATAAATCTTCAACTTCACATTTTTGTGTGTTTGTGCGCAAAACATTATTTATTTGAAAATGACCAAAATGATTTTTTTTTTAAACCAATGCTCTAATGTCATGTATCGAAGTCAGTAGAGTTTTGAAAAATTGGCTCACCAAATAAAACTTTCTTTAAATCCTGAAACCTCAACTTCATGGTTTTGCGAACAAATACAACTCTCAAATGTCGTGTCTCGAATTGAGTAGAGCTTATTGGAAACTAGGCTTACCAAATAAAGTTTTTTTAAAAAGACAAAAACATTAACTTCACGATTTTCTACGTTTCCACACAAAACATTGTTCTTGAGAAAATACTCATTCCAAATGCGTTTTTTTTGTGAAACCAAAGCTTAAATCGTTTCTCAGAATAATTTGACAAATTATATAATGAACGAGTTTTAAATTTGTTGATACATATATAACCTTTTTATAACCGTTATAGCTTTTTCAATAACTAACTATTGTAACTTTGATAACTGCATTTATTGATTAAATTGTTACTAAAATTACTTATCATTAGATGTTATTGCATTTGTTGGTGTAAAGCGTTTTTCATAACTACATAGTTTTTTTAGTAACTGTGTATTATAAATTTCATAGGATCCATTGTTGATGAAATTGTTAACTAATGAAAATTTACTGAATTTGTTGGTTCACGTATAGTTTTTGATGCTATATATAACTTTTCAATAACTAATTACTATAAATTTGATAACTTCTATTATTGATAAAATGGTTAACAAAATTTACTTATAATGAAAAATTGATGAGTTTAGCGGCATCCACCCCGGCAAGGGTGAAAACACAAGTTCGATCCCCCGGAAGTGCAGTTGTTGGGAGGGCTTTAACCTTCACGCTCCCGGCCCGAAAGGGATTAGTCTCATGCCCAAATGGCTTGGGGATACCCTTGGTCAAACTTAAAAAATTGATGAGTTTATTCCGAATAATTTTTAGAATTTGGACAAATTTAATATTTTCACTAGATATTATCCTCGTACATTCGCGTCAAATTTTTCGGTTTATGATTGGAGTTCTAAGTACAATTTTATCTTATGTAATAACAATTAAATTAAATGGAAGGAAATATTGTTAGAATTCTAATGTCTATTCAAATAATTATCTACTGGATCCTTAAAAAAAATTATCTACTGGAAAAAGGAAATAGAGTTTTACTTTGATTATAATTCAATATTCTTTTTCAAAAAAAAAAATCAATGTTCCAAATATTATTTAGAATTCTAAATATATAATAACATATATTGGTTTTTCTCCAACCAATCAATTTTGGACAAATGTCAACAGGACAAAAGCCAAATGTTGAGCATACAACAGTTTGAGGATAACTTTAATAGTAAGGTATAGATTAACAAAAAAATTATATTACACAAGATGTAATTTAAAATAAGTTTTCATCAAACTGAGCATACAACAGGAGAAATGCCAAATGATGAGCATACAACAATTTGAGGATAACTTTAATAGTAAGGTATAGATTAACAAAAAAATTATATTACACAAGATGTAATTTAAAATCAGTTTTCATCAAACTTCAATCCCACGTGTAGAACAGTGACAAGGTACTAAAAGAAACCCACATATTACACAAAAAATGTAATATATAAAGTTAAAACTTTATATCTTAGTTAAAAAATTTGACAACCTTCACATTTGCTAAAAGTTAACTAAATTTATTAAGGATGTATCTTTTCAAAATTAATAAAAACATTATATTACACAATATGTACATTAAAATCGGTTTCCAACAAACTTTCATCCCATGTGTGGAACACGTGGCAAATTACTAGTTAAATGATAAAACGATAGATAAAAGAAAGAATAGGATAAAGGTTTCTATATTTCTTCAATTACCTTTACCTTCCCTTACATAATTTCAACGTAGTGAAGCTGTTGAGAAAGAAGTTCAAGACACATCCTGGTAGGTCAACCTCATCGGATCCCGACCGCCAATCTAGTTCTATCTTTAGATGCTTCAAATTAGAAAATGGCAAACCGATTATCATCCAGCAAGGAAGAAAACACGGAAAGAGCCTTAAGACATGCAAATATTTTGCAAGAAATTAGAAAATGAAACCTTTGGGATACTAACTCATAAATTATTACATGAGTAGCTAGATCATTCATTATGAAAGAGTGTCAAGTAAACATACCTAGCAAAACATGAAATGAATCACAGCTGAGAGAATTGGACTTTTTTTTTTTTTAGCAAAGAAGTCATTAAAGACAGTATAGCTAATTAATATCTATCTGATCGAATATCTCTACATTTATCTTCTCATTAAAATAAGTTTACCTCCTAGGATTTTTCCCTTCTTTTTTCTAAATTTATCATATTTTAATATTAATATTTTTATTATTCATGACATCATCATCATTTAACCTGATCTGATGACCCAGTTAACTCGGATAGGTCATAGATCGGGTCGGATTTAAAAACACTATCTAATAAATCGGTGCATGGCATGGCCAACAAACTAGTGGGTCTCGAAAAGCCAAGGAAAATGTCACTTTGTGATTATTTTGCGCACCCAATTTCCACGCGTTCAAAAGTTCTATTCGCTGTTTTTGTTTTTTTGGTATATTTACAAATTAATCTTGTTCGAGTTGGGTTAACCCATTATGGGAATAAAGCTCTTTCAACAATGATTTTCTCCATTTATAAGATTCAAATCCGAGACCTTGTTTAAGGGGAACAAGTGCCCACTATTCACTGCTTTTATTGAAGAGTCACAAAATATAGTAGAAAATGTTTAACGCGGTTATGAATTATTCCCTCAATACGCAAACAATATTGTATTGAATAAAGTGGCAATAGCCCCACAAAGAAAAAGATGTTTGAATAATTGGCATCTTGTCTACCAACCTATACTATTTTTTTTTTGAACAAAACCTACCTATACTATAGGTACTAACATTTAATTTGGTTCAAGAATTTGCTAAGTACTCCCTCCGTTTTAATTTTATTGTCATTTCAGAATGAAAATTTTGTTTTAAAATATTTGCCACTTTAAAATTTTAAGAAAGCATTAATTATATTTTTATTCCCTAATACCACTCCTTAAGGATGAAGAAAGAATGATATTTTAAAATTTAGAGAGTATTAATTAAAGGACAATATAATTTTTTAAGTTTCTTTTTATTTTTTTATGATATTTTACCATGTTATTTATGTTTCCGACTAATAAAATTGTAATAGCTCAAATATTTTCCTACAATTACTAAAACATTACATGATCAATGTCCTATATTTCAGAACTTATATCCAATAATTAGATTCCGGTTTCGTCACATATATAAACCGGTGGTCAGCGGACCGGTCAAGAGCCGGTTAAATTGGGAGGTTGTTTCAGACTATTGACCCGTTTAGACCAGATTTTTTTAAAAAAAAATTATGATTTTTTTTTTCAAATTTTGAATACTTTTTAATTTTAAAAAAAATAGAAGTAAGATTCAAACTCTTGACTTCTTATATGATAAAATAAAAATAAAAATATGTCTTAATCACCACACAAAATGCATTTTTAAAAGAAAAGAACTTGTTTATAATATATTTAAATAATTGTTTGGTTCTTTTTAAAAAAAAGTGTCCGGTCGAATCAGTTGGACGGGTTGAACTGTGAATCTAACCCTCCACCTATTCGAAGGTCGGTCCGGTTTTTTTAACATTGATCATCACTCCACCTTTTTACTAATTTTGTAAAATATTATTTTATGCTGACATTGCATTTTCAGGCCACATGGCATGTTGACGTGGCTTTTTTAATGGTTCCGTCAATATACCGTTGATAGAAGGACTTATTTGACCAAAATTGAATTTCCAGATATTTGATTGATTAAAATTGAAGTTCATAAACTTATTTAACAATTTTTGTATAGTTCATGGGCCTATTTTTACAATAATATATAAAGTAAGTAAATTTTTTTTTAAAGTGAGTTAGTTGAAAATTGTGGATGATATTTATTTCACTTACACAAAAAAGTTAAGGGTTCAAAAAAAAAAGCAAGAAAAGTTGACGTGGTTAAGAATTATTGGCTCAATACATACAAAATTAAGTGGCAATAGCCCCACAAAGAAAAAGATGTTTCATGTTTAAAGGGTAATTATTTGATACACCGGCGGTGTAAATTTTGGACTCCACAAGCTGGTTGTGAAGTTGACACATGTCCAATTTTTTTAATTAATTAAGTTTTAAATATTTCAATCTAATCCCTAAAGGACACATGTCACCCTTCGAGACCCGCTTGTGTAGTCTGCTAAACTCCACCGCCGGTGTATTGTATAATTTGCCTTGAATAATTGGCACTTTGTCTACTTAAATTACTTTAAAAAAGAAACCAATAATAACAATACTAAAAAAAGTTCCATTTAATTTGGTTCAAGCATTTTCTATCTCATTTGGTCCTGCAAACTTTAGAATATATATCCCAACAAGAGTACGAATTTATCAACAAAAGCTATCCCCTTTCAATTTTGAATATTTTCGTTGATTTTCCTTTTAGCACAAAGAAGAAAACCATCTCTTGTTCCTTTTATATTTCTAGTAATCTTTCCTTTTGAAGCAGTTAGCTTAAGGCATATCTATAGTCCTAAAGTTTTCCTTGTGATCTACAGAATTGGTGAAGTGAAAAATCCATTCCATGTTGCTTTAGAAAATGGTTCCCAAACCCAAGTGAGGTAAGCTTCAATTATTCTACATAGTAATAAATTTGTTTGTTTTACTTCCTAATTTCCTCAGTTAGCAAAATAATGATATTTGATTTGTGGGCAAATTTACTTTTCTGAGATGCTCAAAAGAAAGTACTTGAACAAAAGCTGAAATAATAGGTGGATAATATTTTATAGTTAATTTGTTATTATTGATATTATTATTAATAGCTAATAATAACATCTAATAAATGAAATTTATTATTGATATTTCTTGTACCCTATTATTAACTGCAGCTTTGCTGCATTTAGATAAAGGAAATTTTTACTTATCCAAAAAAACAAATAATAATAACATCTAGTTCACATCTAATATACATATATCTGATGCAGCATAGATATTCGATTCCCAAGTGCTTTACGTTCTTGTTTGTTCCTTTTTCTTCAAATCTTGGCTTTCTCACTCTCTCAACAAGTATCAAGTGAAGGTATTTAATTTCTTTGAAGCATTAAAAAGAATAAAAAAATCAAATTGTTTAATTCACCTCTTTGCCAATCTCTTTACTAACCATTGGATCGTTGTTCTTGAACTTGGCTAAATTATCAGATCATCAAAGAATATGGCTGAATTGTTAGGCAACACTGCTGCTAATACTGTGGGCAACCTTGCAACCGAATATGCATCACCTTATGTCAGTTACTTTTTCCGTTATGACAAAATTGTTAGAGATTTCAAGAATCTGACAGCCGATCTTGAAAATAGAAAAGCTCGGGTGACCAATGATGTTGATGTGGCTAAAAGGCAGGGGGAGGTTATAGAGAAGGACGTTGAGGATTGGCTTACAAAGGCTGGGGAAGAACTTGGAGAGGCCCAAAGATTGGCAGATGAAATAGATAAAGAGAATAAGTGTTTCAACTGGTGTCCTAATTGGGGCTGGCGGTATGGTTTAAGTAGGAAAACAGCTAAGAAGACACTTGATATCTCTAGACTTATAGAGAAATCTGACTTTACACGAGTGGGCTATCGTCCTCCTCTCGAGGGAATTGAGTTCCTACTACCTGCAGACGGTTTTATGAATTCAGAATCTTCGAAATTAGCTTTCAATGGTATTATGAAGGCTTTGAGTAGAGATGATGTGAACATGATTGGATTATATGGAATGCCAGGTGTGGGTAAAACAACTCTAGCCACACAAGTGGGGAGGCAAGCTGCTGGAGAAGGAAAGTTGTTTGACAGAGTTGTGACTGTTACGGTGTCCCAGACTCCAAATATCAGCAAAATTCAAGATAGACTTGCAGAATTATTTGGTTTGAAATTTGAAGCAAGTTCGGAGGAAGGAAAAGCTGAAGAGTTATTGCGGAGACTGAGAGGTGAGAAGAAGATCCTCATAATCGTGGATGATGTTTGGGAGGAAATTGAATTGATGAAGACTATATAGGAATTCCAGTGGGTAGAGCACATCATGAGGGTTGCAAAATCCTCTTGACTACCCGTCGTGAAGAAGTCTGCAGTCTTATGAATTGTCAAGAGGAAATTAAACTCAGCATCTTTGCAGAGGATGAAGCATGGCCTTTATTCGAAGATAATGCTGCTTTAAAAGACGCCTCCCCCGAAATGATCAAAGTAGCCAAGGAGGTTGCCCAAGAATGCAAGGGTTTGCCTCTTGCAATTGTAATTGTGGGAAAAGCTCTAAGAAACAAAAGCCTAGACGAGTGGATAGCAGCTAATCAGCGACTCAAGAATTCAAGACATCTGGATAATGAAGATGTATGTGGAAAACTCTATAGTGTCCTTGAGCTTAGTTATGATTATTTGAAGGACAAAAATATCCAATCATGTTTTTTGCTGTGTTCCCTTTTTCCAGAAGATGCTGATATTGGTGTTGAGGAGGAGTTAACTGTATGCGGAATTGGTCAAGGATTGTTTAGTGATATTTACTCAATAGAAGATAAAAGGAGGGAAATTCGTGTAGCTTTAAAAAAACTCCAGAAGTCTGGTTTGTTAATGGAAAGTAACCATGGTGAAAGTTATGTAAGAATGCACGATGTGGTTCGAGATTTTGCTCATTGGATAACATTGAGAGGGGAAAATAAATTTATGGTAAAAGATACTAGTTTATTAGAATGGCCTATGACTGAAAGTTTCAGATTCTATACAGCAATCGCTCTGTGGAATACTGAGATAAAAAATCTTCCAGACAAATTGGAATTTTTTGAGCTCAAGATTTTGATTTTAGAGGAAGTGGAAGAGAATTCACTGAGCATTCCGAGTACCTTTTTTGAGAGAATGAATGCCCTCCGAGTTTTACTTGTTCAAAATGTTACTTTCTCATTGGATGCACTTCAGTTTCTACCAGATCTTCGAGCTCTAGGATTATTTGATTGTAAGCTGATCAAGAACATCTCATCATTGGGACATGAGAAAAAGCTGAACAAACTGGAGATTCTTCTATTGGCTGATACTATAATTGAAGAGCTACATGAAGGATTGGTGGAATTGTGCACATCACTTAAATCACTACTGTTGAGGGGGGAATATTGCAAAATTTCCCCTAACTTGTTATCAAGGTAGTAATAGATGCGTTTTGAAGATAATTTTCTTATAATAATAATGATTTCCCATCTTGAGAGACATGTCATCAACAGTTAAACGCATTTTCTCCTCAAGTGCTACATCTTAATTATTGCGTTGCCATCTAATGTTTTCAACCTCTTTTTGGTGTATAACATTAACAGGTTATCGTCAGTTGAGGAGATCTTTGTGCCAGGGAGAAACAATGTAAACATCTTGGAGCTGAAGTCATTGTCACGGTTAACTGCACTAACACTAGCAATCAATACCACCAATAATGTTGAATGTTTGGAAGAAAACTTTGTGTTCCCCAAACTACAAAGGTATTCTATATCTGTAAATTATAAGGATCTCGATTTTGAGATGACGCCCTCGAGGACTTTGCAAATTAAGGATTTCTCATATTCATTGAGGGCATTTAAGGAGTTGTTTTGCAATACGGAAATGCTTGTTCTGGATAATGTGGAAAAGCTTAGATCGTTGGAGGATTTGGAATGCTTCCCAGAATTATTAACAAGATTGGAACTGAGATCATTACCCGAGTTACAAAGTATATTAGTATCCCAACATGCAGCAATTTCAAGCTGCCTCCAAAGTCTATATATCAAAGATTGCCATAAACTGAAATCTATCTTTTCAGGTTGCCTTGCTTACACTGATCTGTTGCATCTACAACGACTCGACATATATGGGTGTCATGGATTAGAACAAGTCTTCGATTTTTCCAAAGAAACACCACCATCTTTGTTAGAGGTACCATTTTTTTACGTCTTATATACCACTAGGCACATGACCCGCGCTTCGCGACGGGATTGTGAAATGAGGGAACAGTTAGATATGAACATATAAATATTAGCCTATAATAATAATTGATTTTGCATAGTTATCTTCATAATTGATTCATTTTATAGCTTTTGTATAGACTATGAACATCGGAAGTATAAAAAGGATATAACTAAAATATTTAGTTGGTGTTTTTTTAAACTTAGGTACTTAGTGATTATTTGTCGTATTTTGGGTCGAGACCACACTTGACAGAAAATAGAACTTTAGCACATTGTTATATTACATAGGAAGTCTGGACAAAAGAAAAAATATTACCGGACAAAAGATAATTTTTTTCTAACTACAAATAAATAAAACGACATTGATTAACATTAACACCAAAATTAATATAAATATAATCAGCACCAACCAAATTAACTTAACCATAATTCAACGAAATCAATGATTAAATCATTATTAAATTGAGTTTTTTGGACCTTCACTCATGTAATATAACATATGACATATATAATTTAATTAAATAATTGTAAGTAACCGACACTTGAACAACCTCAATCTAAAAAATGGACAGAAAATTATACAATATTAAATAGACCGGCAATCGATAAATAGACCGGCAATCGAAATCACAAAACTTTGGAAGCATTTTTTAGAATCAAAATATTAAAATTGATTTCTGAGTTTTTCATGAAAGTTGTAGATCATGAAATCACATTTTTAATGGACACTTAATCACCTTAATCGTACATATAGAACAAAAAATACAAAAATAAAAGTTGAAGCGTTAAATCGTCCAACTCATAATTGTAAAAGATTAAATAGCATAAAGTATATAAAAGTACGAGGATCATATGATAAATAATCCAAAAAAAAATATTTGTTTATGGATACCAAACATTTGCCTCTTGAACCCTCCACAAAACTCATTAATCAAATTCATGTTTCAGGCCCTTGACGAAAGTTGTAGATCACACAATAACCTTTTAACCGACACTTGAACAACCTCAATCGGACAAGTGAACCAAAAATTATATAATATTAGAAAGACCGGCAATCGAGACCACAAAATTTCAGAAGTATTTTTTAGAATCAAAACATTAAAAGTGGCTCATGAGTACTTCATGAAAGTTGTAGATCATTAAATTAACTTTAAATAGACACTTGAATCATCTTGATCTGACAAACAGAACAAAAATAATAGAATTAAAACCGAAATGTTAAATCGTCCAACTCAAAATTTGTGAGGGATTAAATAGCATAAAGCATAAAAGTATAAGGATCATTTGCTATATATTACAGAAAAAAAAGATTAGTTTATTGAGAGTGAGACCTACCAATAGTAACTTGTAATCAAAGTTCCCTAAACGCCCTTGACTATCAACCTAAATAGCGAAAAAACCGAGTGTGAAAGTACCGAAATACCCCTGACAATTTGTTCTTGGGTGAATGTGGTGCATCTTATAGCTGGACAAAAAGGTAATTTCCTTTCCAACTTTAATATATGATATGATATTATATAATATTATTATTTTTTTTAACGTTATATAGGTGGTTTTTTAATTTAACCATATATAGATCATTTATACATTGTTGTAGCAAAAATATATAGATCATTTATATATGAAATCATGTATAACTTTGATTATTAAATATGGTTTATTTATAAATTTTAGACTCCACAAACGGGTTGAGGAGTTGACACATGTCCCATTTCTTAATTAATTTTGTATTTAAAATTCAAAACTATTCCATAAATAACACATGTCACCCTTGACCCCGCATATATAGTCTGTTAATTAATTACACTGACAATGTATTATATAATTTTCCTTTATTTATATAATTTTTAAAATATACCTCCTATTTGTAGAAGTTTAACTCACGTTAAATTTGTAAGGGGGAATGTAGGAACTAAGTGGGAATGTGGAAATGTGGGAACTAAGTGGGAATGTGGGAATGTGGAAATGTGGGAACTAAGTGGGAATGTGCTGTTGGGAATGTTATATTCCCTAGTTTGGTTCGAGTGATCAGATTCCCTTGAACCCATGTAATCTTACATTCCCAATTCATTCCCACTTCTTTCATTTGAAACTTCCTTTATTGCCCTCATTTATTTGCTATCAAAAAATTGTTCTCTATTTCATTATTTATCTACTCTTTAATTTATGCCATTCAAATGTCTTTTTTTTTTAGATAAGAATCATTTTCATTTCTTGAAGAGATTGGGATTACAAACGCACAGGAATACCCGTACAACACTGCATGATTAGCCACATTATCGAAACGCTAATCTATGAGCCAACAAAACCCCTTCCCCAACAAACAAACCCAGTGAAATCTCAGTACATTTCAAATAAATCTCTATGCCCAAACATCTAAATGAGAATTCAAGCCAAACTAGAAACTATACCATAAATAAACTACCTACCTACCAAATAAACAAACAAATTACAAACAAACTCACATTCCGTGAGAGTTGAACCCAAGACCTCATGGTCTGATAAGCTGGAACTAAGAGTCCAGTACTCTACCACCAGGCCAAATGCCTGATGGCTCCATTCAATTTCATATTGCTTTTATCAATGAATTTCATATTGCTTCATGTTGCTTGAATATTATTTGAACAAATATAGATACATACATCATATGAAATATTAAAAATACACATTTTCATGAAAAAAAAACTGAGGAATTTTATTACAAATAAAGTGTAAACAAATTATATACTACAATATATTTATCTAGTTTTATTTTCACCCAGATTGTTGTCTAATTGAATATTTATATGTAGTATTTAATTTATGGCTTTCAAATATAATTATGGTTCTCTATATTTAAACAAATTTAGGTACAAGGCAATTCTAGACAATTGAGGGTATTTTTGTATTTTGATTAAACTAAGTGGGAATGTTCGAAGTCAACCAAACAAGGTAATCAAATATTTCCACTACATTTCCTATAGGCGAACCAAACAAGATTTGGATAAGATTACTGGAAATATTTTTTAACTGGTAATGAAGTGTGAATGACATTCCTATTTGATATCTAAGATACCCTGAACCAAACACCAACTTATATTAATTTGTTTACAATATGTATATATGTTTACAAGGAGTTTGAGTCTATCTTGTAATACAAGATAGAATCCTATCAACAGCTAGATATACATAATTTAAATTATGAATTCAAAGTCAAAAATTAGTTTCAAGTTTCAATTAACTTATCTTTATCCTTAATTAACACGCCCCGCAAGATTAAGTGACCATTGGAGATGCCAACCTTAGAGTACATTTCATCAATGGTCATTGAACTTTGACTCATTTTTCAATTTGGTTATTGAAGTTTAATTTGTCGCAAATAAGTCACTTAACTTTCATAAATGTATCAAATGTAGTCACTTTAATATTTTCCATCATTTTCATTAACGAATAAATAATGTGGTGAACTGATCATATGACACATCATTCATATTCCGCATTCCACTTCACCTTTTGCATTCTCCTCATATTTTTCTTCATCAATTTTCAATGTTTTCTTTTATTTAAATTATTTCTTTTTCTCCCCTTCAAAATTGAGGAGAAAATATGAGCAATTGAAAAAGAATTATGTGCAAAGTGAAACGTGAGTGATGTGGCTCTTTATGTGGCATGCGATGTGTTGACAATGTTATTTATGTGCTAGTTTATTGGATGGAATATATTAGAGTGACCAAATTCGGTATGCTTTTGAAACTTGAGTGACTTGATTGGAACAAATTAAAGTTCAGTGATCTAATTGGGAAATAGGTCAAAGTTTAGTGACCAATGGTGAAATTTACTCTATTTTTTATGTTAGTCAAACCAACTAAACTTTATTTTTTTTAAATTACTATATCTATAAAAATTTACATAATATATATATTATTAATCACCCAAACATCTTATCTTACTACTATATAAAAATCACGAACTCAAAAATCTTAATTGGGAAATTTCTAAAATACCCTTAGTATTATAATATAATAATTTTTTAATGAGTATTTTTTTGGCTAAAAGTTCAAATAAGGGCCTGACCTTTAGGAAAAAGGTCATTTAAGGGCCTGAACTTTGGAAAAGCTCAAATAGGTGCCTAATGTTATAGAATTGGGTAAAATAAGGACGTAACATTAGATTTCACGGCGCGTGATGAGCACACAATAGTTAAGGTGCGTGAATGTTTAAGATTCTGCCACGTGGGAGACAGTTGAATTTTTAACCGTTGATTACATAATTTTTAAAGTAATTAATTAAATATTTTTATTTTGACATAAAGATAATTATAATAATAACATTTAATTTAATTAAAGGATTAAAAATATTTTAAATTAACAACAATTCAGTTTTAATTAAATGATTATTAATTTTTAATTTAATCTCTTCTTTTAGAAGAAACAAAAATCAATCTCAAACAATGTAAAAATTTATCCAGTTAGAGTCCACCCAAATAGCTTTACTTGTTTTAATTTTTCTCCCAAATTTAAACCCTATATCACTTCAACTTCATCCAAAAATAATTCTTTCACCTCTTCGTTTTTTCAAGATCAGAATCAATTAAAAAAAAAGCCCCTTTTCATTTTCGTTTCCAGAAAAACAACCCCCCACCCGAACTCCTTTCTTCTTTTTACTTTGGACAAAAAATGTTACTTTGGACAAAAAATGAGAAAAGCAAACAAAATGGTTCCTTTTTTTTTCTTTTGATAATAGAAATCAAAAATCAATTTGGAAAGAAGATTTTGGGCAAAGGCTCAGGCTAGTAGAGATTTGAAGATTTGAGGTTTTGGGTTTGATAGATCTAGCCGTTTGAAGGTTGGTTTCAGTCAATGGGAAAAGGTAAGATGGTAATGGAGCAGAAGCATTCCTCAAGGCCAGTTTAGTCGTTTTTTTAGCTTGCTTAGGATATCGGTTTAGTAGGACAAAAAAAATCGGTAAACGGTTTAGTTCAAGTATCTTTTGTTCTCTCTTGGATATGGAGGGATGTTTAGTTTATACTATTGCTCTCTCTGACTTCAATTTTTTTTAGTTATTTTGCTTGTTTGAAGGTTGCTTGTAATGGTGGCCAAGTCCATAGACTTAGCAGCGACGAGTGTGTAGGGGGTTTGGCTGGCTTGGGTAGTTGGGGCTTGTAGGGTTTCAACCCATTTAGATCTTGAGAAGGATTCAAAGCAAACTAATTGAAAATTTGGGTTTAGGATGTTTCAATAAACCAATTCGGGAATTTTGGTGGCTGTTAGTAACTCCGGCCGGTGAGGGACTGTGGCTGCCGGAATCTGGGTTATAATGGTGGTGGTGTTCTGAAGTTTGGTAGGTGTTCTTGATTAAAATATTTTAAAAATAAATAAATAAAAAGAAAAATACTTAAATCGAAAAAACAATTTTCTGATTTAAAAAAATTAGACAAAACATGACACATCAGCGTGCCGTTTAGTCTAACGGCGCGTGTTGCAGGCAAAGTCTATTTTGGACTTATTTGGCCCAAATCGAAAACGTTAGGTACCTATTTGACCTTTTCCGAAGTTCAGACCCTTAAATGACCTTTTCCCTAAAGGTCAGGCCCTTATTTGAACTTTTAGCCTTTTTTTTAGTCATTGAACCTTTTTATTAATTATGAAAAGATTTTGTAAATCTAATATTCAATTTTTTGAAATTATGGAAAGATATAAATAATCTAACGTAATTAATAATTTACTTTTCATAATTATTTTTAGTTTATAATATATTTAATTTATGGGTTTAAGTTTAATTTTCTCTACGTTCATCAAGATCTCCTTTTAAATCGGCATCCAAAAAAACTTGTAAAAAGCTTATAGATAATCATCAAAAAATTAATTGAAAGTGGGGCTGTCACACAATCAACTAAAAAACATTGATCTTATTGTAGATTTTCTTGATATACTACTATACAGGAAGAAGATTTAAATCGGCTATATCCTATTTGGCTTTTCCCAATTTCAATTAAAACAAAAGTTGAAGAGAAAATCCCAATTTATTAGAACTTGATCGTGTGATGATTCAATTTAACAATGTGAAAAATATCAGTTTCTTTTTTATCTGCTTTTTTTAATTGTCTAATAAGTCCTATTTTAAATCATCAACTAAAATCCATTGTTTAGGTTTTCTACCATTGCTAAACACCAAAATCCCAGTTTATCATGTAGTAAGGAAGAAATATAAGATGGAGATGAAGAGAATTATTCCCTAACAAAAAGACCTAAAACGAATTCAATATTAATGAATTAAGATGTATTCTGAAGAAATATTATAAAACTTAAAAGAAAAGAAAAGCAAGAAAAAAAGACTAAGAGATAGGAACGTTAAGAGATGGTTGTGGGAGAGGATTTTGGGAGAGATACATATTACATACTTTACTTCATACAGTTAATTATAAATTTATTGTTATTTTACTTCTTATAATTTTTTTAATTAAAAGTTATTAATATTTGATTGAAAGGGTCCATCAAATTTTCAAATTACTTAATAAGGTGTCAAATTTTGGTGGCCTAATGGTGTATAGGCGTTATACAGTGCATCAAATACAAACCTCTAATTTATTTTAGATTTAAATCAATTAATATTTCTAATATCTCAATTCATGTGAAGCCAACCTTCATAAATTCATTGTTTGAAATTCATGGAAATTTCTTGCTAACCGACAAAATAAATAAATTGAACAATACAATCAAAATATTGGGGCCAACTTTGTAAGGCTGCAAGTTCGGCTGAGGTTGAATTTCTTTGGCATAGAAGCATATCAAAGATAGATGGTCCATCAAAACTTTGAAGATGAGATCAAAAGTGAAGTCGTTAGTAGGAATTTATAAAGTGGAAGGAAACAAAGTAGGAAAGTTCGTCAGATAATCTAATGCACATCTTTTCCTCAATCAACAATAATAAAGATGTAATGACCCAATTGGAATAAAATAGTATCAGTTTGAAACCACACTACAATTTTTTTTGTAGCATGAAAATAACTACCACAATGACATAGAAATATATTGAAAAATTCGTACAAATTAGGTTTCTTTTTTTTTTAGATAACATATTAGGTTTCTCTTCCTTACATTTATCATTTCTGTTTTTTTTAATGTTCTCTTAGGTATTTAATCTTACAAACCATCCATAGCATCTCGACAACTCTTAATCCGAAAATATTTGTCAATTTGGTCCACTCTTAATTTAAATACATTAGTGTTATCAACTTGATTCAAAAATCAAGTCTTTGGTTCATCGTAGGTGATATAATCAACTAATTATTACTATCATTATTTTGTTCTTATTCAAATATCTATCCTAAGCTTTATAGGAAATTAAAATATATATATTTCATTTTTTTAATTAAATTAAATAAATAAATGTCTATGAAAAATCAAAATTGGTGAAATGAATAAATACTATATAATCAAAATATTAAAATCAATTATTATACATTTTCATAAATCAATATTATAATCAATTATAACTTTTAAATAATAAAATAACAAATCAGAAGACAAAAAGTACAAGCTTAGTTAACAAAAGATAGAAATAAGTCACGATGTAAATGAAACGGTGAGAGTTATAAAATTATCTCCTACGGTGAGTAAAACATTGCCAAAACATGGGTTGATCAAGGATACAAGACCTACGACATCTTTCTTTCTTGGAGTTAAGCTTTGTTTTGAAGAAAAAAGGAAAAAAAAATATTATCCAAGCAGTTTCTCAAAAGTTTATTCAAATACTAAAAAGATACTCCTCATGGTGTTACCAAGCACCATGTTAAACCCATACCAAATAACACGTATAGTTTTTTTAATACTCCATTAAAACTTTTGATTTATGCATTTCTTATAAATTCATAGTGGTATAGCTTTTCTGTGATTAAGTATTGTAAATTTAATAAACTTCATTATTTATGATATCATTATATAAAGTTAGAATTATTATACAATACACTGTTTATTAAACCAAGTATTAATATATAGAATTATTTAAGTGTCATAATTTCATTAGTTTATTATTAGGTAATTATGTGAGTGGTTTAAATGTGATTAAAGCACATAAAAGCTAACTATAAATATTATAGGCTTAATGCCCTTTTTGCCCCCTGAACTTCTACGATTTTGATGTTTTGCCCCATAAATTTCAATTTTTGACATTTGCCTCCTGAACTTGCAATTTGGACCCAATTTAGTCATTCTCAAACGATTGGCTTGTCGGCACCGTTACGCGGCTGACGTGGCATTTCCACAGTTCAAATTTTGACACTTAACTACTTTGTGTTTATTTTTTGTTACCAAATTCCTTAATACCATTAATTTTTTTCTTTTTCTTTTCATTTCTTTAATTCTTTTTAGCCTAACAAACATGTTTTCGTTTTATCCAACTCTTCATGTATTTTTTAGCCAAGTCACAATATACATTAGCATCTATATTTATAATTTCGATCATTTGTTTTTGTAGGTTTAAAACCAGCATAAGCAACTAATTATTAGATTTGTAAACTATGTGTTGCTAAAAATGATCAAAAACCTATATAATATAACATAAAATAATTTTAGTAATTCTAAAATGATAAAAAGATTATTTTTGTAATTAACATTGTCAAGGATTTGGTAATAGAAAATAAGCACAAGGTAGTTAAGTGTCAAACTTTAAATCTCAATGGTCATTTTGTTTCACTCAAAACCACATGGTATATAAATGTAATTTACCTTATTAATTTATTTTCATTCCCATTTATTAAA
>AWUE01024898.1:0-14279 GCA_001974825.2 Corchorus olitorius
TATAATGATCATTAAAAAGGCATTATACTACTTTCAACTAATTTTTTTTAGATAACTTTCAACTAATTTAATAACCTTACATTCTTAGCAATTTTGGTTATCAAATTTCTCATTTATGCTTACTAATTAGAAAGCTAAACTATTGTATTATATCAAGAAATGTAGCAACCTTACATGCTTAATAACTTTATCAATGGTGAATGTTATTAATTTTTTAAGTCTAAGATTACTAACAAAGTTGTAGTGAATAAGATACAACACATTATTATTATATATATAACTATACCAAAAAAAAGTAGTTGAACATTAGTGGTTGATTTATTAAATTAAATTAGATCAATGTCAAACAAAATTTCAAAATTATAAAAGATATTAAAGATCCGATTTATTTATCCATGGTGAATGTTATTAATTTTTTAAGTCTAAGATTACTAACAAAGTTGTAGTGAATAAGATACAAACACATTACTATTATATATATAGAACTATACCAAAAAAAATTAGTTGAACATTAGTGGTTGATTTATTAAATTAAATTAGATCAATGTCAAACAAAATTTCAAAATTATAAAAGTTTAGACTTATATAGTATATATATATATATACACACACACACTAGTAATTTGCCACGTGCTACGCACGTGGATTATATATTTATGTACAATATAATTATGTTTTAAAAATTAATTAAGTAAATGAAATAATATAAAAAATTCTTGCAACAAAAATTTAAGTAAATAGAAATAAGGGGAATTATCTTTTAGTGTAATGATGGGCAAAATTTACTCCATAAGTGTAATGGTATAGTTTATTCTTAAGTTTAGTATATGGTTAAACAAATTTCCCTATTGGTGTAATGATCGTTATATACTTTACCTATTTTGTCCTTTGAAGATTTTAAAATTTAGATGTGGAAATCAACAATTAAAAAAGAAAAGAAAAGAGAAATTGTCATGCCCCGACCCGGAAGTCGAGCACGGACAATCGCCGTGTTATCTCGAAACACGTGTCGGCCGGTCACGTGCACCAAGGCTCCACGAAGCGTCAATACCGGATAAAAATACCGAAAACATGAACTGAGTATAAATCTGAAATACTGAAGTTTGCAAATCAGAGTAAAAGCAGAAACATTAAAAACAAATACGGTGGTAAAAAACATTGCAACATTTAAAACCGAAACCATAAGTCAATAGAGAAAACCAAAAATCGAATTAAGACAAAAACGAGGAACAAGAGATAGCAAGAACAAAGACAACTGCCAGTGGGACCCATCATGTAGTGAGATGTACCTCTAAGTGGAAGGATCACAGCCTACACCACCGACTCAAACGTCAAAGGAAACGCTGATCCTAGCTACCTTGAGAGCACAACAAGAATTTGAGGGGTGAGTACACGAATGTACTCAGTGAGTGAACCACCCTCAAAAGAGGATCCGAGAGGGTGGGGTGCACTCACAACCAAAACAGTTCATAAAACAACAATTATAAAATCCAGATCGTCAATGAAAAAAAAAAACGAGTACATAAATCATTTATCGTTTCATGAAACAAATGGGCTGCCATTAAAACTTATCCAGAGTGACCTTGGCCCGAGTCAACCTCCGGACCCGTCAGGGGCATTTTCACCATCATCGAATAATCAGTAAAAATATAATTTATTTTATTTTTCCAAACAAGCTCGTTCCCCTGACGTTAGCTTGGGTCTGGTACTACGTGGTGGCCGCAGCACACCCAATTTAGCTCTCCCATGCACACGCCGAACCGGTAAATAAATATGGCATGTCGGGCCTGGAGCGACGAACCATTTGGATCCAAACTCAACTGATGGTTCGCCAATCAGGTCTAACTACTAGCTAGTAAACCACCAAATCAGCCACACGTACTCCCTGGACTGCGTCCAGTCCACGAGTCCCCATGTGCTTACAAACCATTCAAAACTATTTTCAATGATCGCTAATGCACCCAAAATAATTTATTAAAACATTTTATAAAGCATTTAAATAAAAATAGTAATAAAACATTTTCCTCAACGGGTTCTCCGTTGAAGACAGCCCACTCACAGTTCAGGGGACTCGTACACCCCAAAAGTCAATCCACTGTGAGACTAGCCGGTGTCTCGATCAGCGTCTCAGCCGTCTGATTGAGCACGTGCAACACAAGAAAATCGTTAAAACCAATATCATAATCAAAATCGTAAACCAAAGTAATAAACCAAATCAGTCAAATAAGATAGAATAAAATCAGAAGACACACATAACCCAGACCCACGGTCTAATGTTCAGGAGTTTAACGTATGTCATACTATGTTTCAGGACAAGTTTCAGAGTCGAAACACACTTCCTAAGACTCATTTGTTTATTTTAGGTCTATAGGGGCAAAACGGTAATTTTATTCGACAAAGGGCAAAACGGTAATTTTTCATGATAGGGGTAAAATCGTAATTTTACCAATCAGGGGTATAATCATCAATTAGGATACTCATATTCGGAATCTACACAGTTTAATTCAAAGTACAAGGTTAAAACTGTAAATTAACCTTCTAAGGGTAAAACAGTAATTTAGTCACTCTTAGGGTAAAACGGTAATTTTATGCTCATACAGATACAACGTTGTAATTATCCTCCTCTGAGGGTAAAATGATCATTTCAATATTATTGGTTTCACAACGTACATATGAATTCATTGATGTGAGCAATATAGTCGAATTCTCACAATTCCACCCTTAAGGGTAATTTCGTCAATTTAATGATTAATGGGCATAACCGTAATTTCATTGGTCAAGGGTAACATGGTTATTTTACCCAAAAAGGTCACTACAGTAGCTTTCTAATCTTGAATGTGCGATCTTAAAGTTTAATTACATGTATCGCTCTCTTAGGGGCATGATGGTAAATTTGCCTATTAAGGGTATTTTGGTAATTTTACTTTGTTAGAGTACGGTGACATTCCTTACTTGTCATAGTTGTTGACCCTAGTCAGTCGGATTTGAAATCGCACCTCAATGGAACAGATTAGTACACTTTTACTAACTAGGGGTAGTATGGTAATTTACTCACTCAAGGGTAAAACGGGAATTTGTGCTCGTATGAACATTACGAAGTAATACGATAATTGTTTAGATTTAGTAATGCAACTCATATTGTCGAAATTGTTAAATTCATTTTCAAAGGGTAGTTTTGTAATTTAAAAATCTCAAGGGTAATTTAGTAATTTTACCCGTCCAAGGGTAAAATTGTAACTTCACTTATCAATTTATTGGACCCAATTTTTTATTCTAAAATTTCTTATTATTATCCTTATTTCTTCTTTTTTTTTCATTTCTTTCTTTTATTTCACTTGGGCTAGGTCCTTTTTTTTTTCTTCTTTCTTCTTTTTTTTTTCTGCTTGGGCTTGGGCCCAAGCTTGGCCTAGGCGCTGGGCCATGCGCTGGCCCATGCGCCTGACCTAGGCGCTTGGGCCGCGCTGGCCCGCGCGCCTGGCCTAGGCGCTTGGGCCGCGCTTGCCCGACGCCTGGCCTAGCGTTTTTTTTTTCCCCTTCTTCTTCTTCTTCAGTTTTTTTCCCTCTTCAGTTTTTTTTTCCTTCTTCTTCTTCTTCTTCTTCCCGGTCACCGGAATCCGGAAATTCCAGATTCCGACTGCCCCAATAATCACCCATTTAACATGATTTCTTAACAAATCTTTTCCCAATTTACTCCAAAATACTAAAATAAACCATTACCCAAGCTTTCATACATCATTTCAACACCAAAATTCATCAATATCATAACAATCACTTAAATATAAGGAGACCAACTTACTCATATAAATTTCAAAGCTCCATTTTTGCACTCCTTGCTCTAACCCGAAATTTTACCATGAGAATTGCTTCTACAAACCTCCCAAAACATAATAAAGTTAAACTCCATCATTATCAAACTTAAATTATCAAATTTCTTCAAAACAAATTGTTCCTTACTTCTCATGATCCAAAACCCACTCTTAAGGCCACACAATTAGTATCTAAATGCTTCATTGGAGAAAGGTAAACGAGGGGAAGGCAATGCTCTAATTGCATGCAAGCAATTATTGAAGATTGGAGAAGAATTTCTAGGGAGAAAATGGAGTGAAGTTTCGGCAAGGTAGAAGAAAATGGCGTTGGGGAAGAGAAGAGAAAAAGAAATGAGTCCCCTATTTATACTGTTGGGAAAAAAATGATGTGTTTGGTCCCAATTTTAAATTCCTTTTAATTTAGTCCCCAAGACTTTAATTCCTTTCAATTTGATCCTCAAATGTCAACATTAAAATGTCAATTTAAATCTTTAATAAAATCTAAGTTAGGCAAATATTATTTTAGACTTCACAGAAATTATGCTCTTTTTAATGCTACTATGTACCAACCGATTCTGCCTATATTATCCTTTTTATTGTTCTTATAATTTATCGAGTTTTTGTTCATGGGTTTAACAAAGTCTACATTCTTGCAAATCTCTGCCCAGTCTGTTATGTTCCAACCAATTTTAATTGCCAAAGAATTGATGAAAAAAATAAAGCGATCATGGTAAGATATGCATAGATATATACTGGTTTGGGTAGCCTACATCTATCACCATCTTCTTATGCTTTCCCTAGTAAATCTAAAATTATGCCGATTTTGGGTCGTTGCTACATCTTTTTTATTGAGGAAAAATGTGTCAAAAATCATCATCTCCGTACTCTATCTATATATAATGGTATAACAGAGTATAACTAAAAATACATCAATATCTTCATAATACTTTATTTGCGGTTGGACTGGTGGAACATGGTTTCACTCTAACAATCTCATAGTTGTCACTTTTTTTTGGGTATCTTATGTTACTTAGCTATTAAAATATTTTTAGAATAGATAAATTATAACCTTAATTGAATCATATTTTTCACCTTAATGTAGGGATAGGGCATTAATTAGCTCTCTCTATTTTCATAATCTTATTAGGATTAAGCCAATGATCCTTTGGATTTGATATTTTATAGCTACTAACGTTAATGTGGAAATTCTGTTGTAAGTTTTTAATTATAATGTTTTACTTTAAATTTTATAATTTTGATGGTTGTTGCTATATAACCAAGTTAGAGTTTTCATAATTATTTTAGTCAGTTAGTTATGCTTGAAAATTAAGTATATGAGTAGTAATTTATTAATTTTGATGATTTTAGAAAGATAATAGTGTTTTTTATTATCATTGATTTTTTAAAGAAAAAAAAAGTAGTATGTCATGTGTTGTTCGAATAGACCTTCTCATTTGCTGTAACCTTTGCTTTATAATGTAGTCAATCATATAGTAACTTCGGTTACATTTAAGTAATCATCAATGAAGAGAAATCAAGAAAAACAATTATGAAAGTGAACAAACCCATGAGGAAATAAAAAATTGGCAAGATAATAATAATAGGAAAAAAGATTATTTTATTTGTTATCTCCGCTTCTAAGTTCAGAGTTGCCTTTCAATTTCTAGTGTGGCTTAAAATTGGTCTCTATGTTGTGCCAACTGGGTATATCTTCCACTTCATACTTTACCATGCTTGCTATGTAGACTTTATCGCCTACTGAAGTAGAAGTCTATATAGTATTTTTCCTTAAATTTACTTGCAAGAGATTTTTCTTTGTATAGTTATACCAAATTTCCGATTAGTATATTTCTTTGTACTAAATTTTATAGTGCATAAAGGAAGAAATTAGATTTTTTTTAACACAAAAAAGGATGAAATTAGTTTAAAATGCTAAATTATTACCTTACTTTTCCAACTTCAAGTCGTTCACTCCAACAAAAAGAAAATCAAAGTAGCTATCAATTCAAAGCAGATAAAAAAAAGGGCTAAACAATAATAATTGAATAAAATTATAATTGAATGGTTTAAATAGTGGCTTAATCCTTTTAAGATTAGGATATTAACTTTTCTCCTAAACGAAATATGATTTTTTTTATTCCTCAAATCCACGTGGTCTATGTTGGATTGGTTTGCAGGGTTAAAAAAATGATGTTTTACTCATGTCATGAATTTATATAACAATTATGTACTAAGTCAAATCTTCAATCTTTAAGAAAAAGTTATCGGTTAAAAAAATGTCTTACTCATGTCATTAATTCATATAACAATTATGTACTAAGTCAAATCTTCAATCTTTAAGAAAAAGTTATCGGTTAAAAAAATGTCTTACTCATATCATGAATTCATATAACAATTACGTATTAAGTCAAATCTCCTAATTTTTAAGAAAATCCAAGCACATTATTAAAAAGAATATTAATTACAAATTTATAAATGACTGAAAATAATATTAATTAAATTAATATTCATAAATTAATTCTTAAAATTAAAGTCGAAGTTATAAAGTCTACGAAGATATTCATGCTTAATTATATTAAATGGTTAAATTTGATGTGCTGACAATGTATATACACTTTCCATGAATGAGAAAGTGTCACCTCATTAAGTAATAAGTAAAAATAAAAGTTAAAAGGCCTATAAAATAAATATATTTAAAATTTAATTGTTATTAAACAACGGTATATGTCATACCACATGTATAGATTTGTTTCATACCATCTACAAAATATTGTCGTTCCTAATTTCAAGGCTTCAACGAAGTAAAAGCTAAAGGAGGAGGAGAACCAATTAAAAATAATATTAATTAAAAATTATTATACTATATTATTAAGGATATTTTAGTAATTCAATAATTAAAATTTTTGAGACCGTACGTACTAAGATAGTAAGATAAGATAATAAGATAGTAAGATATATATATATATATATATATATATTACTATATTAAAAAGTACGTTCACCTGTAAAACTTTTGAATCGCCCATTATACCCTTATTTGTCATATATATTTCAAAAGTGCCATTCTACAATTAATAATATTATTTATTTATATAATCTTTTATTCAACACAAACTCTTGACCAATTTTAACTTCAACCAACCTATTTCTTTATATTAATATTAATATTAATTTTAATGGATTAATATATATATATTCTTATGTTTTAGCTAAGATCCGTATAAGCCATATTTTTTCAATTAAATTTAATATATAAATACTATATATATTTATATATAGTAATTTAAAAGACCTTAATAAAAATGATGAAAATTAGTATATTATATATAGAAAGAAAACAGAGGCTGAATAGCTCTTTCAATAATAAAAAGATGACACAAGATAAGTATTATTAGTAAAACCTACGTATATACAAATGGGTTGGTTGGGTTGGATTTGGGTTCGGTTATGTAGGTTAGGTCAGTTTTTGGGTTAAGGAAATTTTAGGTTATACGGGTTTGGTTTATTTTAGGTTTCATGTTGAGTTAGGTTCGAATCGCTCAAATGTCGGGTCATTTGGATTCAGGTCAATTCTAAAGTTCGGGTCTTTTTTCGGTTTCAGGTCATATGATTCAAATACTTTTCAGATTTGAGCCTCAGGTTTTCAGGTTTGGGTCTTCTCGGATTCGGGTCATTTAAATATAATTTTTTTAAATTCGGGTAATTTTGAATCAATCTCTTGGGTTGATCGAGTTCGGGTAATTTTGGGTCCGGATCGTTTCAGGTTCAGGTCATTGAGGATTTGGGTCCCGTCATTTCGGTTTCGGATTGGACGGATTTTTTGGTCAAATAGAGTTGGTTTCAAGTGGATGGGTCGGATACACGCACTCGAGTCAAATTTTGCCATCTCTAACAATAAGCTTATTTATGACAAAATTAGTATTATATTTAAGATTTTAATTTTCATTTAATTTAAATATATTGGATCACGTGCAAACGCACGTGAAAGTGATAACTAGTATATATAAAATATCGAAAAGAAATTCTTTAGGCTTAATGCGTGCCTTTGCACATGGTAAGTTAATTTTGAATGTAAATTTAGCATTTTTTTCAAAAGAAAAAGAAACTACCCACTCACTTTTCAAAGAAAAAAAGATAGTAACAATTTACTATCTACAAATTTCATTCGAAAAAGAAATGTGAAAGTTTTTATTTAAGTAAATTCAATATTTTTATAATAATTCATTTGATGTAATGATGGACTAAATTTACCCCAGAAGTGTAACGAAATAACATTTTCTTAGGTTTAGTGTATTATTGTGATGGATTTCATATGCTTTACCCATTTTATCAAATTTAAATATTTTTCATTTACATTTTTATAATTCATCTTATCCTTTATTTTTTTAAAAAAATATTATATATATATATATTTCTTATATACGGTTATATTCTTTTTTAAATTAATATATAATAACTTTTTTTACATGACTTCGTTTATAAAAAAATAATTTTATACGAAGTGCAATTTTTTTTTTTCTAGATGGGAAGAACTCCTATTCTTCCTTCCGAGTTTTGCTTTTCAAAGAACTCCTATTCTTGTTTACAAAGAAAAGAAAAGAAAATTTATATATTGATACGTGCTATATAAACAAAATTGTATACTGTAACACAAAAATTTGGGAATATAGCAGCGTTATATGAGGGTTTAATTTCTCTTTTTCATTTTTTTAATTGTTGATTTCATTATTTTTTTAAATATTCAAAGGACAAAATAGGTAAGCATACAAAGATGATTACGGGGAAATATATTTAACCATACACTTAAGCTTAAGAATAATTGACATCATTACAATTGTGGGTTAATTTTAACCCATCATTACACCCAAAGATAATTCCCTGGTAAAAGTATTATTATGGTTACTTTAAAGTTTAAAAGTTAAACTAAGTTGCCTAATCATTAATCATTCATCATTTCCTTGTTAAACTGAAAATTTATTTAAATTTTAGTTATTATGATTGAGGTTTTTTATTGTTGAGTTGTGTAAGGATAGTTTAATTTATTATGATTAAAATTTATTCTTTCTTTTTAAGTTTTAATAAGAATTTAAAGATTTTTAAAATAAAAGGAGAGAAACATGCAATTGTAATTCATTTTACTTATAATTGATTTTAATTACTCATATTATTTTAATATTGTCTATTTAATTTAAATATATTGGGTAACATGCAACATAAGTGAAGATTAGTGAGAGAAAAAAGGTATGAAACCCGGTCTGATACTATTTAGGTCAAATTTACTTTAAACTGTGGACGAAGAATCGAATATTTTTCTTCTTGTTTTTTGTTTGTGAAAAACAAAGGAAACAAAGCCATCCAAACATTAATTACATGCATGATTTAATAATAATAATTTCAAATTTAATATCTACTATGTAAAAACCTGCGCGCTACGCTGCGTCAATATGTTCTTGATATGCAATAACCCTTAATTAATTTTTAACAAGTGGATCGGTCCACGTTGGCGCGTTGGGCGTTCAGAAATCTACTTCTTTAAACAATTTCCTATTCGAATTAAATTGTTTGATGCGTAGGAAAATTCAAAAGTACTATGATTTTAAATGTGTTGCATCTTTAAAAGGCTATATTATTAACATTGAGTATATGCCCTAAAGTTAGCAATAAATAGTAAATATTAGTTTGTACATGGACATGTGCAATAGCTTCAATTTTGTTTCCACCTCTAAAGTGTGTAGCACTTAAAACAAAAACTAAGTTTACTCTCTTCTTCATATGGACATTTAGAAATTGTTATTAGTTGTTTGATAAGACATTGCATCACTGGAAACAAATGGTTTGTGGTCTCTTAAGAATTCACAAATTGCATCTTTAGCTAAGTTAACATTATTGAAAAACAAATCAATAACTTGATGATTAACCATCTTCTGTTTGTTATCAAATTAAAATAAACCCTATTTGTTATGTTTTTGGGCTGGCCAATAAGTCCATTTGTTTTCTAAAAACAGTCTTGTCTATAATGGACTGATCATATCATCATTATAAGATTTAGCTTTAATTTTTACTTAGAAATTTTAGATCAGAGCTTTTAAACGTTTATGCTGCTAACCCACTAATGTTACAATTTTAAATTGTAATTCATGGGTTGAATAACATTAATAGACATCGTTAAAAAGGGCTCCCACACAACATAGGCCTTAACTAAGTCTTGAAAATTCTCTGTAAATTAAGAAATACTCAACTCAAATCATAGAAAATTCTTTGTAAATTAAGAAATACTCAACTCAAATCCTGATCCTTAGCTATCTTATCTAAGAACTTTGTTCTAACTTAAAAGAAAATATTATTTATTTTGTAGAATAATTAAGTAGAGATACGGGGATAGGATTATTATAACATTTATTGTGTGAAAGGAAACAGATAATTACAAAAAAGGGTTCAAGGGCAAGAACTGGCTAGAAACTAACCTAGGGTCTTCTTAGTAATTTGGCAAATGAGAAAAGACAGAAAAGGACAAAAAAAGTTCAAATGGAGCCTCCTCATCGATCCTCAAAAGAGGCGTTTAGTAATTTTATTGGGTGTTTCAAATAATATGTAGTATATATATATATTATTGGTGACTTATGGGCATGTCAAATGAGGACAATGTCCAATTGCTTTAAGTAATGTGTTTTGACAAATTTGGATTTAAGTAAGAATCCCACCAAATCTAGTCTATAACCAATAACAATAAATTTTAGTATATTTTATCTAAAGGAGCCTACTATTTTACAGAATATCAAAAATACACTTAGCAGCTATTATAAATAACAAAAAAATCAAAGTTTAAAAATTGAAACAACCAAGTCAAATAGTAGAAGTTGTGACAACTTGTTAAAAGACACTTAGGGTTAGGGTAGTAAAAGTGGTGATCTTGGGTGGCGATCTCAGATCACCTGTTGGTGATCTTGGGTGGTGATCTCAGATCACCCCGTTTGGTGACACCTTTTTTTTCAAAGAGTGGTGATCCGATTATCCCCTGATCACCCATCAAGGGGTGATCCGATCACCCATCTAAACCCAGGTGATCTAAGATCACCAGTGATCTTGCATTACCAGTGATCTTAGATCACCAGTGATCTGGGGGGTGATCCTAACCAAACGCACCCTTAAGTAAACTTAATCGCACATACAGTATTGGATATAATATGATATAGTATTTCAAAAGCTTGTATTTGTTGTTGATTATCCAAGTAACGTTTTTTCATTTTGTTAATACCCTAACGTTACTAACCATAATATCTTTGATATGTAACGTTTTAGCCATAATACCAAAGGTACAAAAACGTTTTAACAGCCATATTAATGCCATTAATATTTTGGCTCCTCCACCTTTGTAACCCCATTGCCTTGACCTATATAAACCCTCCTCACTTCTCATTTCTTCCCACCAATTTAGAAACACTTTCTTCTACTTTCTAAATTCTCTTCCTCCTCCTTTTCTTGCTGGGTTACTTTCTTTTGTGGTTCTTGTTAGCCTCGGAATTTCAATTTCGAGAAGAGCTTGTTTAATCTTGGGGGATAGCCGTTAGTCGGAAATTATCCTTTAGGATAATGTGTCCTACACGACTCAAGCTATATTTTTGTCCTAAAGTTCCAACAATCTAAAGGATAATGGCCGACATCACCGATGTTACCGATGCTGCCGCTGCCACCGCCGCTGCTCTTGCCGCCGCCAAGCAGAACATGCCCTCCGCAAGTACTGCTGCAATGCCTATTCCGCCAGTCACATATGCCAAGTCTTTTCCTGACATTTCAAAGATAGAAGTCTTCAACGGTCACAACTTCAAGCGATGGATGGAAAGGATTTTTTCAGCCCTTGCTATGCATGACGTTGCATATGCCTTGATTGATGCCAAGCCAACCGAAGCTGTTCAATTGGAACATTGGGTTCATGCGAATAAGGTGTGTAGACATACTATAATTAGTACATTATCTAATGAGCTTTTTGATGTCTATTCTCCTTACAAAGAAGCAAAGCAAATTTGGGACTCCATGGTGACAAAGTATACCGCTGAAGATGTTGGGAAGCAAAAGTTTGTAATTGGGAACTTCTATAGGTGGGAGATGTCAAAAGACAAAGACATCAAAGACCAAATTAATGAGTACCATAAATTGGTAGATGATCTTAAGTCTGAAAATATCGAACTGCCAGAGGAGTTTGTTGCTGGAATTCTCATTGAAAAGCTGCCTGATTCATGGAGAGACTACAAACAACAATTGAAGCACAAACAAAAGCAGATGTCTCTTGCTGACTTGATCGTGCACATCATCATTGAAGAAACTACTCGAAAGGAGATCCATGCAAACAAAGCCAAGGAGATAGCAACGAAAGCCAACCTCGTCCAGCACCAAAACAGGTACAAAAATAAGAAAGTTGATATTAAGCATGATCACAAACCTAAGCCTACTAACCCCACTTTCAAGAAACAAGGTTCTTGTTTTGTGTGTGGCAAACCTGGCCACTATGCATCTCAATGCAGAAAGAGAATGATGGGAAACAACAACAAACCTGCCAAAGCAAGAGTTAATCTTGTTGAAGCGGATGATTCTGAGAATGTTATTGCTGCAGTTGTTTCTCAAGCTAATATAATGGCAAATGTGAAAGAGTGGATTGTAGACTCTGGGGCTACAAGGCACACCTGTGCCGACATAGACGCGTTTACCTCCTACACTCTAGTAGGGGAAGGAGAAGAGACAATATATCTCGGTGACTCCCACACTGCTCAAGTTTTGGGAAAAGGGAAGGTTCTTCTCAAGTTAACTTCGGGCAAGACTTTGGCCCTTCAAGAAGTGCTGCATGTCCCTAATATTAGGGCAAATTTAGTCTCTGTGTCCCTCTTAGGCAAAGTGGGAGTGAAAGTTGCTTTTGAGTCTGACAAGATTGTCATGACTAAGAATAATATTTTGGTGGGAAAAGGTTATTGTAATCAAGGCTTGTTTGTACTTAATATTTCAAATGTTATGAATGGAAATGCTAGTTCTTCTGCTTATAATGATTGATTCCTTTGATTTGTGGCATGCTAGACTAGGACATGTTAGTTTTCCATATATTAAGAAAATGCAATCTTTGGGATTAATATCAAATGTTAGTAATACCAACTTGGATAAATGTTTGACATGTGTAGAAGCAAAGATAACTAAAAAATCTTGTAAATCTGTTAATCGTGAATCTGAATTATTAAGCTTAATACATATTGATTTAGGTGACATGAAACAATGTATGACAAGAGGTGGTAAAAATTATTATGTGACGTTTATTGATGATTTCTCTCGCTATACAAAAGTTTATTTGATTAAGAATAAAGATGAAGCTTTTGATATGTTTCTTTTGTATAAATCTGAAGTAGAAAATCAATTGAATAAAAAGATAAAAAGAGTTAGATCAGATAGAGGTGGTGAATATGTATTATTGAATGATTATTGTGAAAAAGAAGGAATAATACATGAGGTCACTCCCCCTTATTCCCCTGAATCAAATGGTGTAGCAGAAAGAAAGAATAGAACATTAAAAGACATGATGAATGCCATGATGATTAGTTCTAATGCACATGAAAATTTATGGGGTGAAGCTTTATTATCTGCATGTCATGTTCAAAATAGAATTCCTTATAAGAAAACTGGTAAAACACCTTATGAACTTTGGAAAGGTTATGCTCCTAACTTAAAATATTTAAAAGTGTGGGGGTGCCTAGCTAAAGTTTTGTTGCCTGATCCAAAGAAAAAGAAAAGTAGGGTCTAAAACATCTGATTTCATGTTTATTGGATATGCTGAACATAGTGCTGCATATAGGTTTCTTGTGTTGAAAAGTGATATGATTGAATGCAATACAATTATTGGAACCAAAAATGCTGAATTCTTTGAATATATGTTTCCTTTAAAGACTGATTCAATTTCTCATGCACCTTTTAGTAAAGATGATTTGGTTGTCTCTGATAATGATTTGAGAAGGAGCAAAAGACCAAGAAAAGAATTGTCTTTTGGAAATGACTTTTACACTTATTTGATTGACAATGATCCTTTAACTTTTTCTGAAGCTGTTTCTTCAAAAGATAGTAGTTTTTGGAAAGATGCCATCAAGAGTGAAATTGATTCTGTTTTACAAAATAAAACTTGGGAGTTAGTGGATTTACCACCTGGTGCTAAACCTATTGGTTGTAAATGGACTTTTAAAAGAAAATACCATCCTGATGGCTCTATTGATAAATATAAAGCTAGATTGGTTGCAAAAGGTTTTACACAAAAAGAAAATGTTGATTATTTTGATACTTTTGCTCCAGTAACCAGAATTGCTTCAATTCGTGTTTTAATAGCTCTTGCCTCAGTTCACAAACTTGTTGTTCACCAAATGGATGTTAAAACTGCTTTTCTAAATGGTGATTTAGATGAAGAAATTTACATGGTGCAACCTGAAGGTTGTGTTGTTCCTGGGCAAG
>AWUE01024899.1:0-15947 GCA_001974825.2 Corchorus olitorius
TAAAATTGGTAAAATCTTTATATGGTTTAAAACAAGCTCCGAAACAATGGCATGAGAAATTTGATAAAGTTATTACTTCTAGTGGATTTACTACTGTGAGAGTAGATAGATGTGTATATACAAAGATAATTGGTGATGATTGTGTGATCATTTGTTTATATGTGGATGATATGCTTATCTTTGGTACTAATGTTGATGTTGTGAATGAGACAAAGAGGTTCTTAACCTCAAACTTTGATATGAAAGACATGGGAGAAGCCAATGTCATTTTGGGTATAAAGATCATAAGATGTGATGGTGGTCTAATGCTCACTCAAGAGCATTATGTTGAGAGGCTACTTAAAAAGTTTGGACACTTTGATGTCAAACCTGTGAGTACTCCTTATGATCCTAATACTCAATTAAAGAAAAATCGAGGAGATATTATATCTCAATCTAACTATGCACAAATCATTGGGAGTCTGATGCATTTGATGAATTTCACGAGACCAGACATTGCATACGCAGTGTGTAGGTTGAGTAGATATACTCAAAATCCCAATCAAGATCATTGGAATGCCTTGAGCAGAGTATTAAAATACTTGAAAGGTACTACTAATTATGGTATCTTTTATAGTGGATTTCCCGCTGTATTAGAAGGATACAGTGATGCAAACTGGATCTCTAATTCGGATGAGACAAAATCCACAAGTGGATATGTGTTCACTCTTGGAGGTGGTGTTGTGACATGGAAGTCATCTAGGCAAACAATTATTGCCAGATCAACTATGGAGTCTGAGTTTGTTGCCCTAGACTTGGCTGGCAACGAAGCAGAATGGTTAAGAAATCCCTTAACTGACATTCCACTTGGAATGAAACCAACTCCTTCTGTGTATATGCATTGTGATTGCCAAGCGGCAATAGCCGTTGCAAAGAATAAAACTTTCAATGGCAAGAATAGACATATTCGTCTAAGACATGATGTGGTAAAACAGCTGTTAAAAGATGGAATTATTTCCATTGACTATGTGAAGTCAGAAGTGAACTTGGCCGATCCTCTGACTAAACCCTTGGGTAGAAAATTAATCAGTGATACATCGAGGGAAATGGGACTAAAGCCAATTGTGAAAACTAATAGTGATGGTAACCCAACCTATGTGAATGGAAATCCCATGAAATAGGTTCATATGGGTAATAACAAGTCACTTATTAGTTATACTAAACACTATATAATATATGAAGTCACTTCTATGGTGTAAATAGTGTAAAGGCTGCAAAGTTGAGAGGCTAAGTTTTTAAAACTTTTAATGATTTACCATATCCCTTATGGGTGGTGTATTAACTGCAGAATACACTTGATGGAAATCACCTATATGAGTGTGAAGTGAGGCCGCTTCCATGAGAATTTGACTAATTCTCTAGAGCACTCATGAATACCGGGCGCGTGCATGGCCGAAAAGCACAAAACCGTGTTGAACCACAAAGAATTATGGGGGTGTAATCTGATTGGTGAAAATATAATGTACAACAAAGAATTTTTGGTTCATAGAAGTTTCAAACTTCACCAAAATTCTGTGCACTATATATTTCATTCTTTCTAGGTCTGGTTCATAGCTCAAAAGGCACCAGTCCCGATGGATTACATTCACTAGTATTAAACCCAGCAAACTTATCTTTCTCTAAATAAGCTTTTGAAATATGTGGGGGATTGTTGGATATAATATGATATAGTATTTCAAAAGCTTGTATTTGTTGTTGATTATCCAAGTAACATTTTTTCATTTTGTTAATACCCTAACGTTACTAACCATAATATCTTTGATATGCAACGTTTTAGCCATAATACCAAAGGTACAAAAACGTTTTAACAGCCATATTAATGCCATTAATATTTTGGCTCCTCCACCTTTGTAACCCCCATTGCCTTGGCCTATATAAACCCTCACTTCTCATTTCTTCACACCAATTTAGAAACAATTTCTTCTACTTTCTAAATTCTCTTCCTCCTCCTTTTCTTGCTGGGTTACTTTCTTTTGTGGTTCTTGTTAGCCTCGGAATTTCAATTTCGAGAAGATCTTGTTTAATCCTGGGGGATAGCCGTTAGCCGGAAATTATCCTTTAGGACAGTGTGTCCTACACGACTCAAGCTATATTTTTGTCCTAAAGTTCCAACATACAGATGATAAATTATATAAATATTAAAATACAATCCACCGAAATAACAAATTTTTCAGTAGTATTTTTGGTACTTGAAATATCAAATTTAGCTTTTGAGTTCTTCATGAAAGTTGTAGATAACGGAACAACCTTTTAACAGATATTTGAATCACTTAATCGGACATCTGGTGCAAAAGTTATGTAATATTAAGTGAACGGTTCATTCCCAGTAACCGAAACAACTAATTTTTTGGAGGCATTTTTTATATTTGAAACATTAAATTTAGCTTTTGAGTCCTTTATGATAGTTGTAAATCATGGAACAACCTTTTAAGAGAAAATTGAATCACCTCAATTAGACATTTGGAGCAAAAGTTATGTAATATTAAGTGGACCGTCCATTCCCGTTAACCGAAACAACTAATTTTTCGGAAGCATTTTTTATACTTGAAACATTAAATTTAGTTTTAGAGTCCTCCATGAAAGTTGTAGATCATGAAACAACCTTTTAATAGACCACTTGAATCATCTTGATCGGATATCCGGAGCGAAAATTAAATAATGTTAAATAGACCACTTAACCAAACCATTTATAAATATGTTATATTATATGATAACTAGTATTTTTCCACGTGTTTCACACGTGGGATTGAAGTTTGGTGGAAATTGTTTTTAAGTTACATGTTGTATATAATGTTTTTGTTAATTTTTAAAAGATTAAATTTGTTCAAATTACTAAAAATTACTGGGAATAAACTCATCAATTCTTCGTTATAAGTAAATTTTGTTTACCATTATTTTATCAATAAAAGAAGTTACCAAATTTACAGTAATTAGTTATTGAAAAATTATATATATTATAGAAAAACTATAAGTGAACCAATAAATTCAGTAAATTTTCATTAATTAACAATTTAATCAACAATGAATGTTATCAAATTTATAATACATAGTTACTTAAAAGCTATGTAATCAAATTTAAGTTGAGGTTATTTTGCGAATGGAGGAAAGAAATGGTGCTGCAACATATACTCCAGTCTCTGTGGTGGTGGGTTCTGTTTGGAGTGATGTTTTTGTATGTTGTTGCTTGCGCTGTGTTGGAACAAAGGGAGACTCAATGCGTGGGATGTTTTTAACATCTCAAGGGTTAATTTGCTATGCTTTCGGATCCTTGGCGGGGGCTTTTTTGCTATTGTCTGTAGGGATGAATAATTTGTCAAGAGCCTGTGCTGAGATTGATTCCATGCTGTTAGAATATATGACTTTTTGAGAGGCCCTGCTTAGTGTGTTGTTTTGGATCGAGTGGAGTTGATCGATTGGAGGAGCACCTTGTTTGTTCCTTTCAGGTTTTTGTATTTGTGTGTGTTGTCTTGTTTGGCTCTTTTGCTTTTGTTTGTTGGTTGGTTTTGTGTCGGGCATCTGTTTTGTCTTGTGGCTTCTTCTTACTGCTGGAGCAGTGCCTTTGTTAACTCTTAAGTTGTTATCATTTTCTTTCTATTAATAAAAATTCAAATGCCTTTCAAAAAAAATTTAAGTTGAGGTTGCCAAAAAAAAAGGCTTTGAAGAAAACTTTGTTTGCAAGGCACTTTCAAATGAGCTCAATTAACTCTGAAACACGACATCTGAGCATTGGTTACACAAATAACGCATTCGGAATGAACATTTTCTCAATAACAACGTTCTGCACACAAACGCACAAATCGTGAAGTTCAAGTTTTAGGCTTTAAAGATTTTTTTTGGGCAAACCCACTTTTCAATGAGCTTACTCACTCTGAAACACAACATTTGAGTGTTAATTTGGAAAATAATGTATTTGGAATGAGCGTTTTCCCGTGAACAGCGTTTTTGCGCTCAAACGTGCTAAATTGGGAAGTTGAGGTTTTAGACTTCTTAGAAAGCTTGATTTGCCAAGTCGACTTTCCAGTAAACTCTATTCAAATGTAATAAAGGGAAACCTAATATGTGCTAATTTTTCTAATTATTTCTGTCATTTTAGTAGTTGTTTTCATGCTCCAACGTGATAACCACACTGTGAAAATTTAATAACCTTATTATGAAATTTCGATAACCACCCTATGAAAATTTGATAACCACACTATGAATTTTGATAACCTCAGTGTGAAATTTTGATAATCACATTGTAAAATTGGTAACCGCACTGTGAAAATTTTGATAACCTCCTCTTAAAATTTTGATAACCACACTATGAAATTTCGACCCTATGAGAATGAAACTGTGATATTCTCTCTATGTAATTTTGATAATCTCTCCATAAAATTTTCATAACCTCCCTATGAAATTTTGTTAACCTCCATAGGAATATTCGATAAGCACAAATTTTGATAACTTCAACCCCTATGAAATTTTGTTAACATTCTTATGAAATTTTGATAACCACAATATAAAATTTTGATAACCTTCGTATGAAATTTTGTTAACCTCCCTATGAAATTTTGGTAACCTCTGTATGAAATTTTGATAACTACATTATGAAGTTTTGATAACCTCCATGTGAAATTTTGGTAACCACACTATGAAATTTTGATAACCTTCCTATATAATTTTGGTTTGATTGTCAAATTGAATTCTGTGTTGTGTCAATTGCGTCATTACATCTTCCTCATTGTTTATTGGGGAAAATATGTGCATCAGATCATCTTCTGGCGGACTTTCCTACTTTGTTTTCTTCCACTTCTTACCTTCCCACCCCGACTTTCTCCTTTTATCATCTTCAAAGTTTTGCTGGATAATTCTATCTTTGATATGCTTTCAAGCTTCGTGCAATTGTAAAAGGCTATGCTTTCTAATTTTGGTTCTTGGCTTATTTACTTTCTAATTTTACTTATACCCCTTAAAAAAAGCCTCAATATAATACTCTCATACATTTAATTATAAGGTTTCTTAATAATTTAATTTTAAAACATTAATTATACTTTAAAAAGAGTAAATTACATATATATACCATGTGGTTTTGGGTGGAACAAATACGAACTTAAGGTTTAAATTTTGATACTGAATTTAGTTTCCATTATCAAATCCTTAACAGTAGTTAAGTGTCAAAATTTAAACCCCCAAGATGAAAAATTTACCAAAAAAAAGTTATGCTTGTAGTATTGCATACTTCTTATTAATAGTATCGTTATTCATATTTGGAAAATATAAAATATAGTATAACTTTATTTACAGTTCTAGTGGGGAAGATTGCCTTCCACTCTTCCCAAATTATTTTCAACCTTGATAGGGCCTTTTGTTACTCCTCTTTCACCATTAAGCTCCAAACATGTTTTTGGTAAATTTACCTTTTTTTTCTAAAGATGCGACAAATTAATGCTATCTGTTGATCTTAGAAATATTCACATATGACTATTATTTTGTTTGATTACAAAGAAATCAATGGAAAGTAAGTATGACAAATAAGGATTTCAGTTTTTACTCATAACTTCTGTATGATCAGGCTATCAGCTACAAACTCCATATTGTTTTTTTTTTCCACGAAAGCTGTGTACTATTAATCGGTAACTAAACTTTGAGCTTGAATGTGGTTTTTATGGTTATATCAAGAGGAAGAATAATGTCCTAAAAAAGAAGAATAAATTAAATATATTATAATCTAAAAATAATTATGAGAAGTAAATTATTAATTATTAATATCTTTTAATAATTCAAAAAATTTAAATATTGGATTAACAATATCTTTCCATAATTAATAAAAAAAATTCAATGACTAAAAAGAATATAGATTAAAAAATTATTATATTATAATATTAAAGATATTTATGAAATTTCCCAATTAAGATTTTGTTACTCCATCCTACGAATCGAGAAAAGAAGATGTTTGATTTATTCTTCTTTTTGTTCTTATTTTCTAACATATTTAATAATTTATTTTTAATTTATATTAATATTAATGATAATTAAAAAATAATAATAACTAACCCCCCCCCCCAACAGCTTGCCATTAACTTAACGACGCGTGCTAATTACACCATGGCTTCCATCCAACTTTGTCCTAATTTGTCTCACTTTTGATTAGTTGGGTCCCAATCTGACACATTTTAAAGGTTTGGTCCTGATTTCGACAAAACATGATGTTTTGTCCTGATTTGGGCAATTAACCAACAAGAATTAATAAGCTAGATCATAATTAATAAAAAAAAATTTGAAAACAAATATTTTAACCACCTTTATCTTTATGGTTTCCTCTTCATTGTTTCAACACCTTTGAAGAATGACTTTAATTATAAACTAAGAAATAGTGAAAGTTAGGTTTGATATCTATGAAGATTTACGATTGTGTGTCTATAAAAATCGTACTTGGTTGGAGGCAAAACCAATATGTGTATGTTTTAGCAAATTGCTTCTCTGTTCTTCTGTACTATTTTTCTGGTTGGAACAGCTGTGATGCATCATGCTTTTGCCATAGTTTAATGTCTAATGAATTTTAGTCATTTTATTAATATTTAAAATCACTTTTGAAATGCAAAAACACCTAAACATTAGCTTTTTAGGTTGAGTTGACTTTTGTGATCAAAATTAGTTTTGACACAAAGCAAGACTTATTTGGTATTGCGTTTGAAGTAAATTTTTTCCCCAAACGTACATGGCAAATTACCAAATACAATAAACATATATTGAACATATTTTGAGGGAAATCTAATGTTGGCTAATGAATCTAGATACTATCTTTATATACCATAAGTATGTATGTCTTAGTATTTATGTGAAATGGTGATTTTTAAATAAGAACTCTCGTTCTCTAAAATAAATTGTTCAAAAAAAGAATAGAGGAGGAAGAAATTATCTAATGGATTTGTGTAAGATAAAGTAAACCGACATATATATTACAAATGTTTTCGGTAGCTTTCATTTTCTTAGTTGTAGGTAGATAATCATGATGATAAAGATGGCGGTCAATGTTGTTTAGTTTAATAATACTACTCAATTAATTAAATAAATATAAATTATAAATAAAAATATTTCAAATAATCACCAATAATTATGGATATTAATATCTTTTAATAACTATAAAAACTTAAATATTGGATCTTTCCATAATTAATAAAAAAAGTTCAATGACTAAAAAGGATGATAATTAAAAAATTATTATACTATAATACTAAGGGTATTTATGAAATTTCCCAATTAAGATTTTTGAGTTCGTGATTTTATATAGTATATATATAATATATATATATATAGTAAGATTTAAAATGTTAGAAAGTCAAAAATACCCTTAAAAGTTTGTGAGAATATAACAAAGAATAAAGATTGAAATGATACAAAAACCTAACTGAATAATAAGCAAATTAATGAGCAAACATCTGTCGGTTTTTTTTTATTATTTTAACTTTCTAATCTTATTGTTTTTTATAATTTAAATGAAGTGCAATAAAAGATCATTTAAGATTTAGTAATATATATATTTTCTTTATGTAACGAAAACAGGAACAAGCTGCGGTCCTCTCAAAATTAGCTGATTTGCAGCTGGGTTCATTGCCTGAATTGAAGAGAATTTGGAGATCACCCACCCCAACCCATAGTGTTAACCTCCAAAGCCTAAGAAGTATGGCAATATGGGGGTGTGACAAACTGGCATATCTCTTTTGGCCTTCCCTTGCTCAAACTTTGGAGCATTTGGAAGAACTCAAGATAAAGGAGTGTGAGTCTTTGGAACACTTAATCATAGAAGAAGAAAATGGAGATGAAACAGTGCCGAACATGTGCTGGCCTAAATTGAAAAAACTTGAGATAAGTGATTGCAAGCGCTTGAAATATGTGTTCCCAATCACTCTGGCTCAAGGACTTCCACGCTTGGAATCTGCTAAGATAATTGATTGTCCTCAGTTAATACAAGTATTCAACATGGCAATAGAAAGAGAGGAAGAAGACATTGTGCTCCCTCAATTGCGAGTTTTGACGCTAAACGGTTGTCCCTTATTGACTCGTTTTTCAATTAAGCAAGGAGTGGTTCCATTGCAGCTTCACCTGAAGGTATATAATTCTATATCTATAAGAGTGATGGTCCTATGGACTCGAGTCCGTGGGAGTTACCACGCAACCGAGGCTAAATTACACGTATGATCATAAATTGATGTAAATTTTAAGTTTACCCAATGTTTAGAAGTCCATATCTACCTATAAAATAAATAAATAATTTATTTGGAGTTAAACTTCATGTTCAAATCGTATCTTAATTATTAATGTCCTTAATTGAATAAAAGAAAATTTTATTTGGTACGAAATTTTATATTGAACTTCTACCTCAATAAATACAAAATTTTAAAAAATTTCACATTACAAACTAAAATTCATTTAAAATACTATATGGGTAAACTTAAAATTCACATCAATTTATGATCATACATGTGATTTAGCCTCGATTGCGTGGTAACTCCCACGGACTCGAATCCATAGGACCATTACTCTATCTATAATTGTTTTTTGTCTCTTTTTTGCTGTTCCAAATATAATGTTTCGCTGTTTTTGGTCTCTATCAATAAAAATTACTTTGCCTTTCAAAAAAAAAATTGTTTTTTGTCTCGTTTTTTTTTTGGTGAATTTGGTCTCTTATTTAAGATAGAGATGAAATATGTATGTTATCCATCAATAAATCGTATAGAAATTTAATAAACAAAAAGATACGTATCTGAATTAACATGCTTTATATACTTTTCTATAATGACTAATATATTGTGCTATATATGAATGTATGTGCAGGATGTTCCATTATCTGCATTCAAGGAGTATATAAGCAATGCCAAATTAAATCTTACGCTGGAAAGAAAAACGGATCAGCTGAAGAATCTTGTTCCAAATGTAGATTCAAGGGGACTAAATGAACTGAATTTTCTAAAAATTGAAGATTGCAAGGAGCTGGAATGCTTGGTTGATACTACGTCCAATGAAGGCGGCCATGTCACATTAACCATGGCCTTGTTGAATTTGGTTGAATTAGTGATACGCAATATGAGGGGTTTGAGAATGTTGTGCAAGGGTCAGTGTCCAAAGCAGTTTCTACCAAAATTAGAGAAGTTGGAGATAGAAAATTGCAGGGAAATGACCTCTTTGCTGATCTCTCCGGAAGTCAGAGTTACAGCTGATTCTGGTAATTTCATGATCAGCCTCCAAAGTTTGAGGGTTTTAAAAATTAGTTATTGCGGAAGATTGAAATATCTCTTCTCACCATCCATTGCTCAATCCTTGGTGCTGCTGGAACAACTCTATATAGACCATTGTGATGCATTACAACACATTATTCTCACAGAGTTGGAAAACGATGGCCATAACCATCCTCCGCTAAAACAAGTCTTGAATGTGGCACAAGGAACTGATTGTGCCATTACTGTGCTCCCTCAACTAAAACATCTATATCTTCGATGGTTGAGTAATTTGAGTTGCTTTTGTTCACAAAACTATCTCATCTTGTTGCCATCTTTGGAAATGTTAAGAGTTTGGCGCTGTCCTCGATTGATAGATTTCACCATTCACAAACAAGTTAATGAGCAAGCTCAATTAAAGGTACTTCTTTCATACTCTTTCACTTCAATTGTTTGTATCCATCCTACTTCAACACATCAATTCAATCATATTCAGTTTTCAATGTATTAATAATGTTTGTATTGTATGTCTTTGTGTAGGAAATGTACCTTGGTGACTTGGGGAATGACATTGTGTGCGATACAATTAACTTTCCTTCAACACCAAGTACTAGTTCAGTAAATTGGGAATACATAACAGTTGCAAACTGTAAGAAGATGTTTCAGATTCAACCTGCTGGGGCATCCCACTTCCTCTCAAGAGTAGAGGGTATAGGGCTTGATAATATCCATCATTTGCAGGGTCCCATCCAAATTCCAGCCCTTCAATATCTTAAAGAGTTACACGTGTCGGATTGTAACAGGCTGAAATCTCTCTTCTCTGCTGTGCTTGCCCGAAATTTACCTCAATTGAGTGAACTGAGGATAACAGATTGCGAGGAGTTGGAAGAAATTTTTGAAACGGACCAAACTCAATATATCTCTTCATCATCATCATCATCTTCGTCGCAAGCTCGTCTCCACCCTATATCCTTGCCCAGTCTTCAATATATAAAGATTTATGGTTGCAACAAATTGACAAGATTATTTCCTCTTAATGTCATCCATTCTGCAGCTTCAAAACTCCAGTCGATCAAAATTTACTGGGCTTCTAAAGTAGAGATTATTTTTTGGTATTATGGTGAATTTGATCATGATATCAATGAAATAACTCTCCCTCAATTAGAGCAATTCCGTCTTTTTGAGCTACCAAGCCTTAAAAACTTGAACCCAACGGGTTACCATCTTTTACTCCCCACTCTGGAGGATTTAGAAGTAAGAGGATACCCCCAGTTGACTACATGTTTTGGCAGGGATACTTTGCAGCGTGTTTGGCACACCAAAACACAGGTACTCTGCAGTTTACTGCTACTGTTTCTTTCTTTTTCCCTTTTTACGCCTAATTTTTTTCTCATACAATGATATGGAAACTAATATATACTAAAACTTAATTTTGGCCGATACAAGGAATACGTTAAAACTAAAAAATGACACGTGTCATTATTTGGATGGGGCAGGGGCACAAAAATTGGGGCAAGGATTTTTATTTTCTGCCTCATTTTTGTACCCATTCCATGCCCCATTCACCAAATTATGCCATGTGTACTTAATATTATACCTTGTTTGTTTTCGAGTTTTAACAAATAATAAAAATTCCAATTAAAACCAGGTTTAGCCCCAAATTAACAACAAATAATTATTATATATATAAGGGTTAGTCCTAAATTTTAATACATTTCCCGTAGGGTTTTAGAACGAAAATATAAAACTTAATTTAACTAGACAAACAAGAAATAACATTAAAAACTGAAAAAAGACACGTGTCATTATTTGGCGGATGGGGCACAAGTGGGGCACAAAAGATGAGGCAGAGATTTTTATTCCTAATTAACGAGTGAAAACACATGATGGAAACAAAACCCATACTTCTTACTTTTCTTTGCTTCTTTTAAATCTTAATGAAGAAAAATTAAAACATTATTATGGTTATAAAGTTTTCTTTAAAACTTAATTATAGGTGCCAGAGTGTTATCTTAATTTCTTACCAATAGATTTAGTTTGATCAATGTGATAAATGATAGTAATCCATAACAGCAGACTTAAAAAAAAAAAAAATTTCTAATGCGGTCAAATCTCCATATAAAATTCTTTTCTGTATCAACTTTAATATCTTGATGAACCAAAATAACTTTAATATCTTAATCTTTTTTTTGTATTTATTTACTAACAATATATTTGAAAGTCCATAACCATTGTAATTTACTCTTCTTTCCCCTTTTTTTCTGTTAATTATTTTTTTTTTAATATATAGTTACTTTTTTATTTTGTCTTTAATATGCAGACACCTCAAGAAGGTGATAGTGATAATCAGCCTACCTGTAATGATGTATATTGGTGCGGAGGTGATAGTGATAATAAAGTATTGTGATGGTGGAAAAAGAAGAGGTTAGTGATCCAAGCACTATATATCTTATCTTACTATCTTATCTTACTACTATATAAAATCACGAATTCAAAAATCTTAATTGGGAAATTTCTAAAATATCCTTAGTATTATAGTATAATAATTTTTTAATGAGTATTCTTTTTAGTCATTGAATTTTTTATTAATTATGGAAAGATTTTGTAAATCTAATATTTAACTTTTTGAAATTATGGAAAGATATTAATAATCAACTATAATTGTAATTAATAATTTACTTTTTATAATTATTTTTAGTTTATAATATATTTAATTTATGGGTTTAAAGTCTAATTTTCTCTACGTTCATGAGGCTCTCATCTTAAATCTACATCCAAAAGAACTTGTAAAAAACTTATAGAAAATCATTAAAAAAAATTGAAAGCGGGGCTATCACACAATCAACTAAAAAACATTGATAAAAAAAACTTCTTCAAATTTATTCTTTCGTGGAAATTCGATGAATATTTTTAATCTATTTCCTTAAGAAACTTTAAATAACTGGTTTATTTTTTTAACATAAACACTTTCAGTAAAATGGTGGCACTATGTTGCGAGAACAACTTTCAAAAGTTGAAAATTGCGGTGAAACAACTAAAATATATAGTTACTGCTCAAGAACTAATTAAGGCAAAAAACAATTACAATGAAAATAATATTATGGGACGAGGGGTACTTTTACCAAAAGAAAAACTACCTGACGGTCGAATAGTTGCCATCGTTGGAGATCAAAGTCAAGTTCAACAATCCATCGATCAATGAAGTTGGTGGTGCTCTATCCTAAATCAACCATACTAGTATAGGCTTACAAAGTTTGAAAACTAAACCCACATACATTGAACACTTCAAATTCTTTATGTAAATCTATTTAATTGTTTAAAGCTATTGTTCCGTAGTCTCAACAAAAATATGACGTCCAACTTTTTACGAAATTTTATTTTTTGGTTCCATTTTAAGAGTATTAATTATGGTTTATATATAATACACCATTGAAATACTTAAAATTTAATTAATTCAGAAAATGGACATGTGTCAATTCCACAACCCGTTTATGGAATCCAAAATTTACACCGCCGGTGTATCAAACAATTACCCATTAATTATTACCCTCCTCTATTCAAAAAAAAATTATTACCCTCCTCTACATCCCACAAAAGAATTTTGGGGTGTGTATCTTTCTTTCAATTTTGCTTATTATCTAAAATATCAACTAAAAAACATTGATCTTATTATTATACTACTATATATAGGAAGATGATTTAAATAGGTTATATCCTATTTGGCTTTTCCCAATTTCAATTAAAACAAAAATTGAAGAAAATCCCAATTTATTAGAACTTGATCGTGTGATGATTCAATTTAACAATGTGAAAAATATCAGTTTCTTTTTATCCGCTTTTCTCAATTGTCTAATAAGTCCTAATTTAGCTTTAAATCATCAACTAAAATCCATTGTATAGGTTTTCTACCATTGCTAAATATCAAAATCCCGGTGTATTATGTAGTAAGGAAAGAAATATAAGATGGAGATGAAGAGAATCATTCCCTCACAAAAAGATCCAAAACGAATTCAATAATAATGAGCTAAGATGTATTCTGAAGAAATGTTATAGAACTTAAAAGAAAACTAAAGCAAAAAATAAAAATAAAAAGACTAAGAGATAGGAACGTTAAGAGATGGTTGTGGGAGAGGGTTTGGGAGAGATACATATTACATACTTTACTTCATACAGTTAATTATAAATTTACTGTTATTTTACTTCTTATAATTTTTTCTAATTAAAAGTTATTATTATTTGTTTGAAAGGATCCATCAAATTTTCAAATTACTTAATAAGGTGTCAAATTTTGGTGGCCTAATGGTGTATAGATGTTATACAGTGCATCAAATATAAACCTCTAATTTATTTTAGAGTTAAATCAATTAATATTTCTAATATTTCAATTCATGTGAAGCCAATCTTCATAAATTCATTGTTTGAAATTCAAAGAAATTTCTTGCTAACCGAAAAAATAAATAAATTGAACAATACAATCAAAATATTGGGGCCAACTTTGCAAGGCTGCAAGTTCGGATGAGGTTGAATTTCTTTGGCATAAAAGCATATCAAAGATAGAATTGCCCATCAAAACTTTGAAGATGATCAAAGGTGAAGTCGTTACTAGGAATGTATAAAGTGGAAGGAAACAAAGTATGAAAGTTCGTCAGATAATCTAATGCATATATTTTCCTCAATCAACAATAATGAAGATGTAATGACCCAATTGGCATAACATAGTATCAGTTTGAAACCACACTACAAATTTTTTTGTAGCATGAAAATAACTACCACAATGACATAGAAATATATTGAAAAATTAGTAAAAATTAGTTTCTTTTTTTTTAGATGACAAATTAGGTTTCTCTTCGTTACATTTATCATTTCTATTCTTTTTAATGTTTTCTTAAGTATTTAATCTAACAAACCACCCATAGTATCTCTACAACTCTTAATCCAAAAATATTTGTCAATTTGGTTCACTCTTAATTTAAACACATTAGTGTTATCAACTTGACTAAAAAATCAAGTTTTTGGTTCATCATAGGTGATATAATCAACTAATTATTACTATCATTTTTTTGTTCTTATTCAAATATCTGTGCTAAGCTTTATAGGAAATTAAATTATCTATATTTCATTTTTTAATTAAATTAAATAAATAAATGTCTATGAAAAGTCAAAACTTATGAAATAAATAAATACTATAATCAAAATATTAAAATCAATTTATTATATATTTTCATAAATCTATATTAAAATCAACTATAATTTTAAATAATAAAACAACAAATCAAAAGACAAAAAGTACAAGCTTAGTTAACAAAAGTTGGAAAAAAGTCACGATGTGAATGAAATGGTGAGAGTTATAAAATTATCTCCTACGATGAGTAAAACATTGCCAAAACATGGGGTGATCAAGGATACAAGACCTACGACATCTTTCTTTCTTGGAGCTAAGCTTTGTTTTGAAGAAAAAAGGAAAAAAAAAAATTATCCAAGCAATTTCTATAAAGTTTATTCAAATACTAACAAGATACTGCTCATGGTTTTACCAAGCACAATGTTAAACCCATACCAAGAACACGTATAGTTTCTCTGATGCTCCATTAAAACTTATAATTTATGAATTTCTTATAAATTTATAGCAGTATAGCTTTTCTGTGATTAAGTATTGTAACTTTAATAAACTTCATTATTTATGATATCATCATTATATAAAGTTAGAATTATTATACAATACACTGTTTATTAAACCAAGTATTAATATATAGAATTGTTTAAGTGTCATAATTTCATTAGTTCATTATTAGGTAATTATGTGAGTGGTTTATATGTGATTAAAGCCCATAAAACCTAACTATAAATATTATAAGCGCTTAATGCTCTTTTTGCCCCCTGAACTTCTATACGATTTTGACGTGTTGCCCCCTAAAACTTTATTTTTGGACGTTTGCCCCCTGAACTGGCAATTTGGATCCAATTTAGTAATTCTCAAACGGTTGGCTTGACGGCACTGTCTCACGGCTGACGTGGCATTTCCACAGTTTAAAATTTGACAATTAACTACTTTGTGTTTATTTTTTGTTACCAAATTCCTTAATACCATTAATTTTTTTTCTTTTCTTTTCATTTCTTTTATTTTTTTTAGCCTAACAAACATGTTTATGTTTTATCCAACTCTTCATGTATTTTTTAGCCAAGTCACAATATATATTAGCATCTACATTTATAATCTCGATCATTTGCTTTTGTAAGTTCAAAACCAGCATAAACAACTAATTATTAGATTTGTAAACTATGTGTTGCTAAAAATTATCAAGAACATATATAATGTAACATAAAATAATTTTAGTAATTCTAAAATGATAAAAAGATTATTTTTGTAATTAAAATTGTCAAGGATTTGGTAATAGAAAATAAGCACAAGGTAGTTAAGTGTCAAAATTTAATTCTCAAGAGTCATATTTGTTTCACTCAAAACCACATGGTATATAAATGTAATTTACCCTTATTAATTTTATTTTCATTTCCGATTTATAAATGTTCTACCAATGAATGTTTAGAACTTTGCTTTTCTTTTTGACTATGTCATAGAGAATCAAAGTTTTATTAAAATCTATAGAGCATTCAAGCATCCTATGCCAAATTTGAATGCAAGTCTATACCTTGCACTACAGCAAACAAACAAAGCAGTTAGTCATTCCTTATATTGACTTATTTTAATAATATAGT